>RJWH01005349.1:0-79074 GCA_004363575.1 Solenodon paradoxus | reverse complement strand
GGAATTTGAATCTTTCAGGAAAGCCTGCCGACCAAGGGATGCTGTGTACAATGAAAACACACAGCTCCCTTTCTCCGGAGCAATCACTCCGTGCAAAACAAACAGCCCGCCACGTAGCTCACCCTTTCCACGCTGCGTCTTCTCAGAGATCCATAAGGAATTTTCAGGAAAAGTCTTTGGGTTCTATTTGGAGTCACTGCAGCCTGAACCACCATGATGCGGAGCTGCGTGTGTGTGTGTGTGTGTGTGTGTGTGTGTGTGTGTGTGTGTTCCTTCCCAGCAAAAGGAGAGACACAGGCTTTCTTAAAACTAAGTTATGGTCTCCTGGAGGTTTCCCGAATATCAAATAACTGAAAGAGTTTTCCTTCGACCATATGAGTCAAGATGTGGTTTGCCAGGAGGTGGGGGGATGGGGAAGGAGAAAAACAGTCCAAGTTCTGCAAGTTGAGTGTGCCTCCTGCAGCCTGGCTTCAACTTCCACCCATCTGTCCCTGTGTGTCAGTCTCCTCGGGAGACCCTGGGACCTGTAGAAGTGGGCAAGTGACGCTTCTGGGGAAGAGTGATCCAGAAACATCAACTTTGCTTCCCGTGGCTACGGATGGTAAGCAGGTCAGTTGTCTAATCACAGCTCTCTCAGACGTATTAGTCACTTCATCACGTGACTCCAAAGCCCCGGGCCCTACAGTAGGTCACATGCTCACCTTAAAAACACTATCTGGAATGTCACCATCTGGCGCTGAGATGAATGTGAGATCCTACGTTCTGATTTCATTCTCTTCCGACCACAGGGAAAATAATTTGAAGACCAGTGAGTGATCGAAAACACTGGGGACCTAGGGGGAATCCCTCTTCACCGTGATATATTATATGTTTGACCCTGGGTGTCAGACTGCATATCTGCTTTGTTCCTTCCTGTTCTTTCCAAAGCATAGAAAGTAAATGTGTGCATACAATCAGTTCTCTGTGAATGCTGTCCACAAAGACAAGGCATGAGAGAAGCTAGGGAATGTGCCTGTATGACATGGTTAGATGAATAAATCAAATATACTCTAGGGCACTGATTTTGACGTGTGCCAGTAAACATGAAGAAGTTATGTTTGATTTCACAAGCCTCGGAAAAGGGCGAAGGTCAGATCATTCATCACATGGGCCTATTCTCATCTAATCACCTTGAGTCCAGATCAGACCACCTGCACAGACTGAGGGTCCATCGGGTCTAAAATTGTAACTTTTCTCTAACATTTTTTAACGAATCTTTTCTTCACATGTGCACTCAATCTCTCCTCCTCCCGAAATCTGCCTATTTCTATAGCAGAGAAAATAACTATAAAGAAAACGTGTAAAGGCTCCCAGGGTTGGAGGCATTTTCATTTTTTTTCTTCGCAGTACACAGCTACAGCTGAAGTTTTTCTCCATTCTGGGTCCGATGTCCACATTTCTTTTGTAGCAAACCCATGCCGTTTGGTGTTAGCCTGATACCACTTCCCCGCTTTGAGAATAAGCTTTTATTGACTCCCTACAGACCAGCGTATTAGAAACGACAGAGAGAAAGCTCTGCACATTCAGAGACTCCAATAGGAAGTGGGGGGTGGGGTGCAAGGGAAGAAGTGAGTGTGACATGGTAGAAAATGGATCAGGAAAAAGACTCTTAGCAGCGGGGGCTAACCTGGGGGGTGGGGGAGGGAGGGCTGGAAATGTGGGCCTCGTCAGCCAACGCAGACACACATTAAGAGGCAGTTAAAGAAAGCATCAAGTTGATGTGGGAAATTCCAAATATACAACAATCGGGCTTTGTTCATAATTGATTCCATGTGTGTGGATGGAGTGAGCGAGAGGGTGAGAGAGAGGGGCAGAGACAGGGAGAGATGGAAACTCTTCGTCCGGTGTGCAGAGCGTGTTTGGAGAGGTGCTTTAGATTTACGTGACTTCCCTCACCCCTTTCTCTCTTCTCGACTGCACTTCTGGGTTTAAAATGATTTGGGGGGTGTTCATATATCTGGAACGATCCCCAATTTTTTGGCTGAATCAATAGCATCTCTGCTTTATAAAACCCCACTTGATGAGGTAAGGGTTTTGAACAACGGAGAGGCATGTTTGTAAAAACACGTATCAGTCCAGAATCCTGGGCTGTCTTTCTTCCAGGGCCGTTGGATGGATCTGATGGACTGAGAAGTCACTGTTTCTTTTCTGACCCAGGCCTGGAGAAGCCCCTGGGATCGGAATTTATTTATATTTGACGAATGCAACTTCCTGTTTCCCAGGGGTATTAATGAGTTTCACTGAAGAGCTTAAGGCCTCATGGCATAGTTCACATCATAAGGGACACTTTGATGAGCGAAGTGCAAATAAAACAAAAACATATGCATTTGATTAAGGTTAAGATACATATAGAAGAGAATGTTAATGGAAACAAAAATAACCCTAGGCCAGACTCCTACACATTTAACCCCACACATTCCTCCCCGTCCTGGGGGGTGGGGGGGTGGGGTGCGGGAGAGCATGGTCATTTCTCATATCAGCACTGACATCCCCTTCCAGCTAATGGAGGGGAGGGGAGGTTCAGGAGTCCTCTTCTGTCCCTAAAGACTAGGCCCCCTTCTCAGAGAGCTCTGAAGGTGCTCAGAGGCCACGTTATCTAAAACTCTCTTGCTCACTGTATTTGCAATTAATTACTGAGTCTAAAATATCCATTTCCAGAAAGCCACTGTTATAATACAAACATGACTTCCAGGGGCAGATGGGGACGCATACCTACCTTTGCAGATATGCCCTTTCTAGGAGAGGTGAGAGGAAATAACCATTGACTGAGTATCAGCAGCTACCAGGCAATGTGCTGGAAAACTTTCTGGGTTAGCTCTGTGGTGGAAATGAGTTCCATCAACCATATTTAAGGGGATGAAATTGGGGCTCAGAGAGCTTTGGTGAGCTGGTCAAGTACATGCAGCCAGAGCTGTCAGAAGAAGAGAACCAAAGCCAATTTGTTTGATTTCAAGGACTTACTTGGTCTACGAGACTCTCACTTGTCACAGAAGATTTGATCAGACGACAATAATTTGGAAATCCAGAGAGAAGCTATATCCCTGGGGTCCAAGAGAGAAAGGGACAAAGTCTGTCTTTGGAAAACAGCTGACCCTTGAGTAACACAAGTTTGAACTGCACGGATTCCCTTACCTGTGGGTAAACACCACCCCAAAAGAGCAGCGTCAGAAAACAAATCAACACGGGACAATTGACAGGAGGGTTCTGATGATTCCAGGTTGCTTTTGACTTTTTTAACAGGGACCTTTCTACGATACGAGCCCTGAGATGGAGGCAAGTAGGTTAGTACCATGTAGACACATTTCTAGAGAAATGAAAAAGCAAGAGTCAGAATGACAGTATGTTTTTCTGAAGATTCCATAACGATACCCTGAGAGTGCCGGCCTCTGCAGATGATGTGCAGAAGACCTTTAGGAGAGTACACTTCCACTTAACAAAGAGTCAGTGCAAAATATGCATCTAGTGACAGCTGATGTTATTGACAAGCCTTCTGTCAACAGGCCAATCATAGTTAATTTTGGGGGACCCAAAAGTGATGCACAGATTTGCAGAGATTTCCAACAGCAAGGGTTGGTGCGCCTACTCCTTCATGGTTCAAGGGTCCACCGCACAGGAAGAGGTCTCTGAAACTACTGCTCGGATGTCTCTGGAAGCAAAGTACAGTGAGAGGAGCAAAGATGCCTCTAAGACCTGGGCAGTGTGGTGGCTGACCAGAACAACCCCGAGGACCAGGGCCACCTGGTAGAGGTTAGAAGCCTGTGGACCCAACATCAGTGGGACCCAGTCACTGCTGGAGTCATTGCCAAGTTCAAGTGGGGAGGTGTGCCCTGGCTTCTCCCCGGGCACATCCCTGAAGTCTCCCACAATCATCTCCTACATCTGCTAGCATTCAGGTGACACGGAGCCACGGGAAAAGTTACACATGCAAGGGAGGGAGGGGGAGCACTGCCTAGGACCAGAGTCACTGGAACCCAGCGAGGGATGAAGAGTTATGGTAGCTGAACAAGAATATACGCAAGAGGAAAACATCCAAGTAGAGAATGGCTGGTGGGTGACAGGGTTCCCGGAGCATCCAGGAAAACATAATGGTCACAGGACAGATGGGGAGGCTGCTGCGGGGAAGGAGTGTCAGTGGCAAAGACCCCTCAGTTCTAGGGTCCCTAAAGCTGCTGCTCTAGCTGTCTACAGGGCAGAGCGTTCAAGGCTGATGGTTTTGTGAGTGTGTGTTTTGAACTTTTCCTCCAAGCTCAGTGGAAATGTTTGTATTCAAACCTTAGAATGAAAGTGCATGGGAATCGACTGATTTCAGGAAAATCAATGGGCTCGACACAGCAAGCAGAGGCGGAGCGGTAAATGGGTGTTCGTGGTCACGGAGAGCTGGAGGGGAAGGGAGGAGCAATGACCTGCCAGAGAGAAAGCATTTACAGCAGGAGCGGATTGTAAGGCTGACCCAAATCAGGCATTGGCCTGCCAGTGCCCTGTACATGCCACTGGAGTGAAGAAGGGAGAGGGGGAGGGTGGCAGGAAGGAAGGAAAGAAAGGGGAGAAGGCAGGTCTGGGTCCTAGCACAGAAACAGGGTGAGCCTGGCATCTGGACCTCAAGTGTTTATCCCCACTGTCTGCTAAGGGCCTGAAGTGACCACCAGGCCCCTGAGGCCTCCTGCATCTCTCACCTCAGACTCTAACTCCCTGGCACTAAGTAAATGCATCCACATGACTTTATTCTGTTCATCTGGTACAATATGAAAAGAATGGACCACAGGGCACAGGGGTTTCTCCCTGGGGGAGGTGACTGCACAGTGGGAGTCAGGAGGAAACAGGGGTCCAGAGGGCGACGGTGCCATGACCTTGGGGCCGGGGAAAAGGACAGTGAGCTAAGGGTTGGGAGGGTGAGCTGAAGCATACTTCCCGAAAAGAAGGGCAGAATCAGTATGAAAGATGTGGGCCCTGATCTTTTTGCCCACTTCATTCCTTCTCCTGTAAAAGATGAGACCTGGCTTCCATGAAGGAACAAGTGACACAGAGTCCAGTCCATGGATTCGCCCTAGTGCTCACCTTGATCCCTTGTTTCTCGGTAAGTTGAGCTCGATGCTACCAGGGCTCTTCCTCAGTTTCTGGGGGGTCTGGAGATAACAGACGCTAACCCTTCACCTGTGTGCACTGCATGGTGGGCTTTCCAGGGATGGCTCCAGAACCTTCTGAAGCCCTAATCAATGGTGCCCTATGCGCTGTCAGAGGAGGAATCTGGAGAGAGAGGAGGGTGGGAGTCTGTTGCCAGGTGAGAGAGGCTTTGAGCAGACGTCAGGGAGGGCCCAGGGGGGCTTTTAAAGGGACAGGGCTGGCTGTAGCAGTCCGTGGCAGCAAGGGGAGGGAACAGGGAGATGTCACTCCCGTCCCATTGGTGCAGTAGAGCTGTATTGCCTGAGAGAGCTGGTCCAGTTGGTCTCATTATGCACGGGGTCAAGGGAACCTCAGCTGAAGGGGTCAGGAGTGTGACTTACTGGAAGGAGGACCTCGCTAGTGCCCAGGAATCTGAGTGCAAACTCCCCAACATTGGGAAAAGGGAAAAGAATCTTCACAACACCAATAGGCACCCAGCAAGGATAAGAGTTGGGTTTAACTATCTCTGCATTCCAGAGCATTCCAGACTTTCTTGCCCCTGGGGGTGCTAGAGACGGCTCAGTGAGGAGAGGTGGAGAGGCAAGGACAGATATGGATAAGGAGCCCATGCACGTCCCCCACTGCCCACTTTCCTGCCACTGGGACCCTCACACCAGCCCTGAGCAGAAGGACAGAAGCTGGACTTCTGACTGAAGTTTGGAGATGTTCATCATTGCCATTAAGTCAGGCAACAGGGTCAGCTGGAATGAAACATGGGTGTGCAGAAAGCATTCCTGGCCTTTTGGAAAATTCCCAGGGAAGGAGGGAGGAAGCTTGGAAGGGAAGCTCTGTCTTTCTTCAACAATCCGTCACCATTCCCATTAGCTCCTAACTCAGCTCACTTAAGTAATTCATGTCACGTCTTATTGAAGCTGTGACTGTGGTTAGGCAAACAGAAATGCCATCCACATCCATCATTTTCTGTTTGAAAGGAGGCCAGAATTCAGGCCAAACATGCAACCCAATACCCCTAAGAAGAGGATGGTGATCTCAGGCAGGACTGCTGTCACCAGACTTTACGTGCCCCGGACCTGCAGACAGACAGCTCACCAGCTAGGACAGCTTAGGTGTGTCTGGGTTTTAACTAAGGTTTGCTCTGACACAGTGCTCTGTCAGCGTTATCCATCTTTCGGGGGACTTCTTTTCTTCTGACATCTGGAAGAAACTGTAGCTACAATTGGAGCTAACTTGGGTGGGCAGATACTCTATTTCTTCTTTTCTCTGCATTCCTTTCCTCTTTCTCTTCCCTTCTCTCCTCCATCCTTGTCCCTTCTTTCTCCCTTCCTCACACTCTCTTTCTTTCAAGCTTCCCTTGCCTAGTTTGAAAACATTCTGGGCTTTATTTATTAGTTCTTCTCCAGGAGCAATCAGGCAAAGAAAGTGAAGGAGTGTTGATGGGACTGCTCAGCCTGACCTGAATGTCCTTGCTGGGAGAGGTTTGGATGAGGACTCGTCTGCTCCTGGTTTCTCAGAGGACACTGTCTGTGCTTTTCTTGTTGTTTCTACCAAGCTCAATGCTATTGGTCTTGCCCTTGTCTAAAATAAGCTTACTACTCACTTTTATTACATATGCCGCATCATTCATTCCACAATTATTTTACTGAGTATCTAAAATAAAATAATGGCAACTCTTTTGTATGGTATTTTTCATTACAAGGACTGTTCTAAAAGTTTTAAATATAACAGGTCCTCACATTATGTTGTTTCATTCATCATCATTTGGTTATAACATTGAAGAGAAAGAGAAATCCAGACAATGTTGAACCAAGTGATGTGATTTGAGGACGTGGTTTTGTTATATGTCATTTGCATTTTCCAAGAGCTTATTGATGGTGTTAAGTGAGGACTTACTATATATTAACTCATTTAATACTTATAATACTTTACCAAAAGTTTCCCTTGTTGTCCCTGAATGAGATGAAGAGTGTGTGAGAGTCTGTGGGGAAGTGAAGAACACTGGTTTACACCTGCGTTTGCTGGAAGGTTATCAGCATGTAGCCAGCAGGATGGAATGAAACCATGCTGATGAAAGGTACCCACATGTGTGCATGCTCACACACACACACACACACACACACACACACACAGCTTGCTTCCATTCTCCATTCTGCAAACTGTTCTCCTGTTGTCTCTTTTGACAACACAGCCTTCCTGGACGTCACCATCAACCACTTCATACATGTTCTGATACATCCGTGCGTCACACATCTAAATTCCTTAAAGGTCATCCATGTGATCACATATTTTGCCTGGTAAAGAGATTTTTTAATTGAACCTTAGAGAAATCCCTGTTTAGTCAATTTCATTTGAGTAACTAGGAGCAGACAGTTAATTAGCCCAGAAGAAGTCATCTTATCTCCATCAACTCAAAAACACACAGGAAATCAGAAAGGTAATCAGAGCTTACTTTGTTCTAGGATAACAAAGAATATGCAGCATTTGCTGAATGGAAACTTCATGTGCAAATGAGGCATCCTAGAATCCCATCCAATCTTTATGATCATGATCAACTCTTAGAGAATGTCAAGTGGAAAATATGAATGGCCTGTGTGGAGGATTAGTCTATATCCTACCTTAGCATCCTTTACTTCATGGACATCAAATACCAGGCTCATCAGCATGCTGGTAAGATTATTCAATTATTTGCCCATGGAAAGGGGGAGCAGGTGTAGATCCTGCTTGCCAGCAGCAGAGAGATTTTATTTCTCCCCAGGAAGGTCCTTCACACCTTGCCTTGATATGATTTGCCCCCATCAGAGCTCATCTTGCCTTTCCCAGCATGAGGCAAAGTCTGAGAATCAATAGCTGCAGTTTGGGTTAATGGCTATTCTGCATGGTGGTAATGTCTTATTGCATGTGTTATTAGGAGTGATGTCATGCCCAGGTCCTAAGGAATCAATAAGATTGCCAGGACACTGTGTGATTAAGCAGGTAATAAGCTGACCCACGCAGGGCTGGCTGTATAGAATGGCTTTCAAGGCTGCTTTTGCAAAGTCCTTTTTCATGTGCTATCAGTTGTGGATAGATTTTGATAACTAGCATTGATTTGCCATATTTATGAAGCGCAGTTTGCACAGGGTGAATTGTGCAATTGCACCTAGAATGGCAAAACAAATAATGTCCTTATCTATTGTATTGACTACTCAGGATTAGCTGAATATATATAGCACAGCTCCAAACAGTCAATGGATGTTGACTTTTGATTTTTACTAGGCTTAGATCTCAAATTTCAGGCATTTTAGATAAGCATCGGGTGGCAAATGGTCAACATTTAAAATCTGCTTCTAATTTCAATGCTTCCTTTTTCTAGGAGGAGAAGTTGAACATGTAATTTTCTTCAACAGAAGAATGACTCATTTTGGTTTAAATAATCCCTCCGGTGCTGCAAAGGAGGATAGCTTTTTTGGGTGCCATTGCAATGGTTTTTCTTTTATGCTCAGAAATGTGACTCCAAAGGTAACTTCCCATTTGTCTAAGGGTCTCTGGGATAAGCCACAAGGTCTGCATTTCCCCAAGGCGAGGAAAGAAGACATTTGGATCTGTTAGAAAACAGTCTCACATGATGGGAATATGATTTCTCTTGAATGTGCCCTAGTCAAAATGCCAAATTGTTCCCCAGCAGATGATCATGACCTGAATAGACAAAATAACTTCAGTAATGGGTAATCGTTAAATCATTAGATTTAAATGAGGATAGGTAGGTGATTCTGTTAGTGTTTGCTTGGGGGTACTCCATTCTATTTGAATTTTACACATCTATATCATGAGTGCAGATAATAGACTGCTGGTATAAAATTACATATGTGAGAATCAGGGTGGTAAGAAGGGACACAAACAGATTTTGACTTGCATGCTATAGAATGTATTTTAAACCTTACTCTCTAAGCATCAGAAGTTATTTTTGAAAGATGTTATCGCTGAACTTGAATTTTTGAATGTGATTGATAAAGAATGAATGCTAGAATGAAAAGCCAAGATGTTTTTGAGACAAGAGCAGTTACAAGGTTATTGCAACTGTCCAAATAAGAGAAAATGAAGTCTAGAGCTAGGCAATGATGAAAGGTTGAATACAGGACGTTGGGGAGCTACAAATGATAGAGGGAGGTATACAGTGATTCTCTATGCTGACAGATTAGATGAAAGATAAATACACAGGAGGAAGGGATGGTTTGGGGAGCTAATAATGAGTAGCAGTGGATATCCAGAGCTCCTGGTGTCTGAATATTTTGACCTGGAACTTCAGAGGGGTACCAAGTCTGGAAATGTAGCTCTGAATTTCAATAGCAGACAAGTAACCAGTAGATAAATTATAAGTCGAACATGAGAAAAGATACTCAAGAATACAAAAATTTATATTTCATGCACCTCTTCTAAGAAATTTACTGGAAGATAGTCTCTGGTAAAAGAGTTAAACCTACAAAGTGGGAAATATGAGTTCCACGAAAAGGAGATTGATCACTGCACTGGAGAGGTGAAGAGGAAGTTCCTCGAATACTGTCAGAGATGAGACTCCAGGAACCAGTCATGTAAGAGACTTAGAAAGGAGATAGCCCGACTGGTGCAGGAGGAAAGAAGGATCAAAGAAGGACACTGAAAAAAGAAAGAGAGAGAGAGAGAATGAACAAAAAAGGAAAAAAATAAATGGAATGAGATGAGTATCTGCTAAGTCTACCAAATTGAGAGGAAATGTCTATCTCTGTTGAAGATCTTAGAGAAAAATTATTGATGAGTACATATATATTAAGCAAATGATAAAGCAAGGCAATTATTAACCCTTAGAAAAACATAAAAGTTGTTAAATCCAGGATATATGATCAGAGAACATATTACTTTCAGCTGCAAATAATATTTTGGTGGTCATAATAAAACCAAGTTTTGATTTAACTTGATAGAGATACACTGAGAAGAGAGAAGGGAAGAGATGTGCGTGTGTGTAGAGATGTGGAGTAAGGATTTAAGTCAGTAAAAACTTCATCTACCAAGGCATCAGTGTAAAATGCCAAAAACTGACTCACTAAGAAACCACAGTATAAGCTTATTTTGAGAAATCCTGAGTTAAGCACCAGAAAAAAAAAAACAAAAAACAAACAGCTGAAGGAGACATTTGTGGGTGACCCTGAGGAGAGGTCAGATTGTGAATCTGTCCACCCAAATGAACAGTTTTGAGTCTTAATCCAACAAGTAACATTTAAGGAGATCTGTTTGATTTTCTGTTTTCTTTTCCTTCAGTACACATTATAGGGATCTTAGGCTATGGGTCTGCTGTTGAAATGGCGGCTTACTGCATAGTCTCCAAGTTATACCTTAGAAAGAAGCACCTTAAATCCTTTGAAATATGATGAAGATAGACAGACATATGGAAATGAGACAATACATCAGTAAAAGCATTGCCACCAATCGTGGAGTCACTTTGACTGATCGTACCTTTTGGGCTATTTAGTTTGGTGTTATAGTTTGTGTGTGTGTGTGTGTGTGTGTGTGTGTGTGTGTGTGTGTGCTCATGCACAAGCACGTGTGTTATTTCCTCTCCCAAGTCTACTAAACATTGCAGCAATCAGAAGAGCCCCAAAGTGGTGACAACTAATTATGAAACACCAGGTCTGATGTGTCCCTTTTATCTCATCTTGCAGAATTCCTTACATTCTCACAAAAGCCCCCAGTGGCCCTTTGTAATCCTGGAAAGGAAGTGTCAATATGGAAACAGCTGTTCTTGAGATTGGTGGATGACATCCTAATGAGCATACTGTGAGCTACAGAGGAAACCAAAAGCTAATAGGACTCTGATGCAAAGATTCTTTCTAGGCAATTAGACTTATGTGAGAAAACTTGTAGTGCCTAAAAGGTGAGAGGGGAGACACTGGTCTAGAGATGTCCAGGCCCTTTCATTTTTATGTAAGTTTTATCTTCATAAGCTCTGTGGGATGTCACCACTCTCCTGGGAGGTGACTCTGGGAAGGCAGGTCAAAGTCACCTTGTTCAGAGCCTCCACCAGGGAAGCTCAGTGGAGAGCAGAAGCAGCCAAGCACATGCCTATTTGCAAGGCTCTATGTCCTTGGTGGCTGCAGAGCTCAGGACCAGTTACTTCCTGCCATTTGGACAGCAGGCCGGAGAGACGGTCACAGGTGTTGTAGTTGAGGCAGGGAATGAAGGTTGTGCTTGGACAGAACCCAACCTGTGATAATTCCAGGAGGAAGATTAAGAGGTAACAGTGAGAGAACGCTTATGGGGCACAGAAACAGGAAATTATTTTCTGTAGTTAAGGACTTAAAACAGAAGCTTTTTCTAGGAAAGACAAGAGGAAGAAGAGAACTAACTCATCAAGTGCCTTCGTTGCATCAGGCATGGCCCTGGGCACGTACTCTGAATCACCTCTTTTAAATCTTCAGGTTGATCCTGTAAGCTAGATAGTATTAACTACACTTTACTGATGAGGAAATCAAAGCTCAGAGAGATTAAATGCTTGCCAGAAGTCACACAACTAAGAAGTGGTTGGGACTGAGACCCTACTTCATGTGTATTTAAAGCTCATTCTTAATATTCATTAGGGATATGTACATGGGAATACATCAGAGCATTATGTTTTTAACAATCCCTGCCCTCTGGTAAAAGACATTTTACCAGAGGCTATGATTGGGGTTTGATCAGAGCCTAACTACCAGCGGGGAGAGGAATAACCAACTCCACCTCTGTCCACCCAGCCTATCTCATTTAGTGGGGGGAGGTGTTGAAAAGTACGGGTGAAATTCAATCTAAGGGAAAACCATCTTGCTAATCGACTGAGATCTAATCAGGGCTACAGAACACCTTCTCTCATTCATATATCACCACTACACTGGTACAGGCCTACTTACTGCAGTTCCTTTTACACACAGCCCATCGCATCCAATGTTTAATAGAAATTACCAGCCACACTAAAAGGCAAAAACGCAGCTTAAAGAAATGGAATAAGCAAACACCAGAAGCACAGTCTGTTATGGCAGCAATGTTGGAATTATCAGACAAGGAATTAAAAAAAAAGCTAAGATTAATATCCTAAAGTATTTAATAGAATAAGCAGAAAATATGCACGAACAGATGAATAATGTAAGTAGAGAGAAGGAGATTCTAGGAAAGAATCAAAGAGAAGTGCTTGTGATTTTAACACACCATCTCTGTAGCAGAAATGAACAACTTTCACAAATTCATGAGTTGATTGGACCCAGCAGAGGAAAGAATCTATGAGTTTGTGGATATGATAATAGGAATTCCTAAAGTTGAAAAGGAAAGAGAAAAAAAGACTGGATAAAAAAGAAAGCCAAAATAGAATACCCATGAACTATGGGTATGGCTACAAAATAGGTCCCATATGTATATAGAGACTACCAGAGGAAGAGAAGGGAAGAGAAGCAATATTTGAAGAAATAATTGAGAATTTCTCCAAATTAATGCTAGAAACTATAGCACAGATCTAGAAAGCACTGAGAACATCAAACTAGATAAACGCCCAGAACAAGCAACGCCTAGGCATATCATAGTCAAATTTCAGAAAATCAAAGATAAAGAAAAAAACTTGAAAAAAGCCAGAGGGAGGAGAATACCCAGCCTATTAATCAACAAAGATAAGAGTTATGTTAAACTTCTCCTCAGAAACTATGTAAGCAAATAGAGAGTGAGTGGAGCAAAATATTGAAAATGTTGACAGAAAAGAAAATCCACCAACCTAGTATTTTGTACCCTAGGAAATTATCCTTCAATGGTGAGGGAGAAATAAAAGATTTCCTCAACAAACAAAAGTGGAAGTAATTGGTTGCCTGTAGACCTGTCCTGTGAAAAATGCTAAAAGAAATTCTTCAGAGAAAAGGAAAATTGTATAGGTTAGAAATCTGGATCTATGTAAAAAATAAAAAAGAAGAGCTAAAAAGAAATGTACTATCAAGTTGTGAAAAAATACAAAAGAATCTTAAATGCATACTACTAAGTGAAAGAAGCCAATCCGAAAAGGTTGCATCCTGTGTATGATTCCAATCATATGACATGCTGGAAAAGGCACTATGGAGACAGTACAGAGATTAGTGGATGTCTGACATTAGGGGAGAGGGAGGGGAGTCCTCTGAAGCACAGAGGATTTTTAGGTCAGTGAAACAATTCTATATGGTATAATAATAGACATGTCTCATTATACATTTATCAAAACCTAGAGAGTATACATTACAAAGAGTGAACCTTAAAGCAAACTCCTGAGTTTGCGTGATAATGATGGATTTCTGTAGGTTCCATGTGTGAGTGTGGGGATATATGGAAAATCTCTCTATTTATTGCTCTCTTTTGCTGTAAACCTAAGACTACAATTATATTTTATTAATTAAAAACAAATGGTGGGGAGGTTGATCTGGAGATGATAACAGTAGGATAAATTGGAGGAGAAATACTGAATAAAGGAAAACAACTGGATGGTTACTCCAAGTGAGAGGGAATAAGGAACTAAACTGGGTCATGAATGATAGGTGTATTTTCAGAAAAGGAGGGAGTGTGTAACTACACTCCCTCTAAAGGAATCCCGCCATTATGGGGATAGAAGTATTGAGGGAAAAGCATCGGGGTGGGAGCACCCAAGGAAGACAGGGGAACACATGAATGACTTAGTGGTAAAGAGAGCTCCCTGATTCACTGTTCTCCCCGAGGTGACCGAACTCACACCTAGCTGACTGTTAAGCCGCAGAGACCCTCCAACCAACCCCACCCAGACCCACTGTGTTGACAATGGTGGCTGGGCAGAGGAAATCAGCTGTCAAAGAAACATCCCTGTCTCCTGCTCAATCTCTCGTCCCACTTCAAACAAGCAACGAATGGAGACATGAATCTCCCGTCACTGGGCATCCAGAAGGATGCTCTCTGCTCCTAACACATTTCCTCCCTAAGCATGAATTCCCAACCCTGGGTCAGAATGAATGGGAGTCAGAGACGGGTGCCTGTCCTGTATGGGTGCTTCCCTCTGGGAATCCTGCCAATATTACGCGGGCCTCATTCTGAAGACAAATGATAAATTAATAAGGAAAAAAAGCCCCAGACTCTCATGTCTGCCAAAACACACCATTCCCTGAAAGCAATTCTGTTGTATAGTCAAGACTGAGCCAGCCCTCACAGCCCTTTCCAGACTCAAGAGCAGATGGGCGTCCTCGGCACGCACTGAACACCCTTCCCAGGACAGCACCAGTGTTGTTCTTGGAAGGAGAACACCTTTCTGTGCTCCCACCTGCATGTTTCACACAGTCGGCAGTTCCCGAAACTCCCATCAATAACACAAAATGCACAGTCCTATCAACGAGGGAAAAAAACCTGAGAAAGGAGTAAGAATGGTTGTGGTTGGCTTGGGGTCAAAACGATGATAGGTTGCTATGAATACCAGGGCTTTGCACAGATCGTGTTTCTAAAGTCTTCATGGGGATAGAAGTGTCCCCTGTCAGCTGCTTTTTCTTTAAAACAAAAACAAAACAAGACAAAAACAACAACAACAACAAACAAGTCACTGAAACAGTCTCGTCCCATAAAATCAGTTTCTGAGAATATCTTGGTAACTAAATACCTATGAAGGTGGCAGGGAGCCTGGCTCTGAGAGTGAAGGCCTCTCTCCTGCCCCGGGCATTCTCCATGTGGAAAACGTAGCATTTTGAGCCCCCGCCCCACACTTTCCTTTCTAGAATAGTCGCTTCACTGCACAAACAAATCTGATTCTCTCAGGGACTGCTTTGATCTCTCTGGCAACTGTCTGAGGTTGCTTCACCCCATTCATTCTGGCCTCTGGAAGTCACTTGATTCCAAAACCCACTTGACTACTGTGTTAACTGCCTAGGCCATTCCACAGCACTCAGGCGGTGAGCAAGGCTATAGTTTTCTCCTCCCCCAAGGCACACGAGTAAGAAATAACAACACTGAGTCCAAGTTGGACAGTTGCACATAGAATCCGATTCAGCAACAGGGACAGAACCACACAGTCTCTGAGGGTGGCGGAGCGGGTCTAAGCGGACCAGATGAGCACGAGCCATTACTTACGAACACGTCCATGAGGAGGTGCTCCAGCGTCGCCTCGAAGTCCTCCAGTTTGGCAGCTAAAGTCATAATGAATGCTTTGGTTTGTTGGGCGACAGCCCACACCTGCAGAGACCTCGGCTCAGAAAACGCAGCGGGCTGGCGTCGAATGTGGTCACAAGGCAGAATTGCCACTAACAGGAAGCAGAAACCCTTAAAGCCAGACAGAACATCGCGGGCTGTCGTGCTGGAGCTTGGGAGTCAGAAATCTTAAAGGAATAAGTTTGTTGTTGTTTTGAAAGCTCTGTTAGTGGTGATGAGGGGCCAGACTGGGCACCAAGTGATGTCGCAGGTAGAGAATCCAGCCACAAGGTCTGCTCTTTGTAACCCGCAGTCGGAGGTGCTGTGGGGAACACAGGGACCCTCGACACTGGGGCTGAGAGAGAGAGAGAGAGGGAGACAGAGAGGTGGGGGACAAGGGAAAGCTAGAGAAAGTGAAAGAAACCGTCTGGCTCTGATATTTATAGGGCCACATGTTTTTGACTCGGGCCCATTTCTCAGTTCATTTCTGACCTTTCATAAATGACCAAACACACTGGAGTGTATTGTAGGACGGGGGCAGTGGGTCCCACAGAAGTTGGCTGTGACCAATGCTAGGGCAATTCACACAGACACACCATCAATAGTTCTTTGTAAAAGACGCATCAGACCTTGTTCTGTATGCGATGACAGAAAAGCACATAGTCTTGTGAAAAACAAGGAAACAAAAGTTGGAGTGGGTACTAAATTTTTCCTCAGAATATTATTAGATCTCTCTTACACGCTCCCCCGTCCTCCAGTCCTCCATCCTCCACACCCACTCCTCTGTAAGAGTAGATAAACATAGAGGCAAAAAAATGTATTCTCTTGTGTCAATTCCTCATGCTTCTACCAATGATATCTTGCACATTCCATGTCTCCTTTTCTGCCTCCAAAGTTTTGCTTTGCTTACTTGAAAAAAAAAGTTAATTGCCGTAAACACACATGATGTAAAATGTACCATCTTCATCACGTCAAGTGTACAGCTCCATGGTGTTAGGAAATGTGTGACCCAGCTCCAGAATGTCTTTCTTCTTGCAAAACTGAAACTCTATTCCCATTCAATAACAACTCCCCCTCGCCCTCCCCTAACCTTGGTGTTCACTTTTACTTTCTATCTCCACGGAGGTGACCACCCTTGATACCTCCTGCAAGTGGCCTCATACAGTAGTTGTCTCTTTATATCTGGCCTGTTTCACTTAGCGTAATGTTTTCAAGGCCCAGTCATGTTGTTGCCTGTGTGAGAATTCCTTTCCCTTGTAAGGGTGAACCTTATCTCCTAGGAAAGACCATGTTTTGGACACTTTTTCAGGTCTGAATCATCTCTCAAGAATCCATGGCTGTCAGGCCTGCGCTGACCCTGCTTGAGTGTCTGTTTTACCAACACTAGCCTTGGTCTACAAGTGAGTTGCGGCCTAGTATGTAAGTAATTTCCAAGCAAAACAATCCATGCAAATTCCAGTGTGGGACGCCAAACAGAGTGTGGCCCCTTCACAGTCAATTTTGATGCCAAAGAACAGGGCCCATATAACACTGAGTGGGGAACACACACAGAGAAAGTCACTGGTCTGAGAAGAGAAAGGGGAGGTGGGCAGGGAACCTGGGTAAAGAGGATTAACTGTACAGGGAAGGAAAAATGCGAAAGTGGTGAACTTAATGTGTTATATACAGATGTGGATTTACTGTGATACACACCTGACATCTATGTAATGCTCTGATGCAACGTTCCTTCAATAAAATTAATTAAAAAAATAAATAAAATGCAAGAAGAGCTGCTACTCCAAAATAAAACCTCTCTCATCAGCTCTCTAAGCTGAGAGCACAACTCTCTAATTTAGTATCTCTTTCCATGAATTTTCATTTTCCCAAAGGAGATTTAGACCCACTTCATTTAGCATTTAACATTTAAACAAAGCAACCATAAAACTGACAGAGAAAAATTGATAAAGAGCATCAAACTATTTATAAAGCAGATTTGGGGTCTGTCAGAGTGGTTTACCTTGACAGTCGTGAATTGTACGTTAAGTGTCCTGTGAGCTTTGTTTTCTGTTCTGTTTTCAGGCCTCTCCTAGAGGAACTAGAGTGGGTTTCTGACTGACAGCGCTTGTGAGGCAAAGGCAACAGGGAAGGGGCAGTAATGCTGTGATAAATGGTCCCAATAGCCAAGAATGAACAGAAAATATATTTCCCTGATGGGCGAACTCATATTCCCAGAACCTCCTCTCAGCTGATGCACTCGCCACACTGCAATTGATGCAAAGACCAGCAAACAATGTCAGCCACAAAGATTCAGAGCAAGCCAATGTCTTGCCGTGTAAGCAGTTGCCATCTTTTTTAAAAACTCCAGCTGTCTTGAAAGTACTCAACAAGCCAGATGCCTCCTCCAAATAATCGGCCATGTAAGCAGGACTCAGCTGGGGAGGATCACACACAGATGCCACGTTGTCCCGGTTTCTGGAATCTCAGGTTTTCATGAGGCTTCTCTGGTCCCTTTCCTTATGAAAGAAATTTGGACAAAGCATTTTGAGTACCTGGTATTTCATAAAAGATACACTTATTTGTTTCGTCTTCCCAGTTTGCACAAGGGATCAGCCAACAGTTCCTGTAAGGCAGACCATCACCCAGTTCTAAGAATGACTCGACATGGCTTTGAGTACAGTCCAAGGCAGTGGCTTCTCTTAGGATAGAAACAACAAACTTTAGGGACAAGAAACCGTGCTAACTTGGGCAGTGGAGGTGGTTAGTACTCTTGAGCTAGAACGTCGAAGAGAATATACTGAGAACATTCTGCTTGTAGAAGAAAATTACTTTAACAGTTTTTAAAGGAGGAGGAATTGACCACAAGAGAGCGAGCATGAAGAGAGAATGAGGACATTGGCATTGGGTTGTGGATGTCACACAGCAGACATCTATCATAAGTTCTGCTATTAGCAATGACATGAGTCAGCTGGGTAGCCCAGAGGAGACAGGCCCACACCAGTCGGGGAAACTGAGGAAGATTTATTACTATAAGGCTGTTGGCTGGCTTCACTGCTTATCAAATATGAGAATATGGCAAAGTATGGCCTGGGTAGATGGACTGTGGATGATCCTTAGTAATTATATTCTGTCTCATTAATATATATTACTGCTAACTCTGGAGTTTTATTGATGCTTATATAAAATATGATTTTTTTTTTCTTTTCCTTAAAGGAAAGATGCAGGCAGGAATAAAAGTGAGTAGGCAGGCAGGCAGGAAGACAGAGGAGGAGGAGCCATTCATTCATTTTTATTTATTTGCTCATTTAGGTAGTTCCCCCAACCAAACCCCCAGCCTTGGTCCCAAACCTGAGTCCTTGGGATGTATGTGTACTATGCCAGGTGGACTTGACTGCTAAGCCCAAATCTGAATTATTTTGTTCATTCATTCATGCAGCATTTAGACAAATATTTATTCAGCAAATGGGTCAGATACTGGGAAGGGAGCTTGCTTTTGATAAGAAGATTAAAACACGGCACTTTCTTCAAGACTTGAAAGTCCCAAAAGATGTGACAAGATATGCTGGTATAATGTTATGCTATTTTTAAAGCATATAAAAGAAGAGAGTATTTCCTTATCGGGGCAATCACTCTAGGACTTGGAGGATGAAGAGGAGAGCACTGACAAAGGCAGAAGGAGAGCATTATGACCACCCCCACGGAAAAGGCAAAGAGCAAGAATAAGGATGGCTTTGCAGCAATAAGAGCAAGGACTTGGCTGGGGCGCTGATAGATTCAAGGGAGTCTGAGTCCATAGACCACTGGCACTGAGAAGTGATAGCCAGGGTCTCGATACTGGCAGTCCAGTATTCTGATACCATCCTGTAGATCTCATGTTAGTGGTATAAATTTTTATTGGAAAAATATATACTTTAACCATGGATCCAAGTTTAGTGGTCACTTGAGAAGTGTCTGACCTGCATCACTGTGCTGACACTCACCAGTGAGAACAATTAATCAGCAACATGCCTGATGTGGTCAGCAAATGCTAGAACATGTTCTGCACATTTAGATAATAACATTTGCAAGTATTTTTTTTTTTTTTCTTAATTCCAAGTTTCTTCCTGTTTGAATCTTGGGAAACAATCTCTTCCCATGTCTAGGAAATGTTTCCTTCAGGAGGGTCGGCATTTTGGTGAGAAGATGCAGACAAAATGAAAGTCTTCATAGGACAGGACTAGTTGAATTCCTGGTACAGCTAGACCAGTCTCTCCTCGGTCCAACCTAGGGAAGTTGTGAGCAAACCACTCTAGAGACTGCTAAATTATCTGCAGTCTTGGAAACAAACGGTGTTCTTCAACAGCATGTATGCGACAGAGAAGTCCTTGGTTCAACTAGATCACAGTTCCATTCATATCAAAGCCTTTATTAAGGATAGTGATGTGTAAGCCCAAGGCAGCTGGCAATCAAACATGCAAAAATGTTTTTCTGGAATGTTCTCTCTGACCACCCTAGTGCGTTGATTTTTCTATTCAGCAAAACTATTTGAAATTAGGTATAAAGTGCTGGATCAGACTACTATTTGGTTCATCAGAATTGGTCATTAAAATAATCTAGTTTACTCTTGTACTGCCTCGTCTGGTGAAACTTAACAGAAATTTGATACAATGATTAAATCATTAATTCAAATTTTTTTAAGAAAGCAAAAACACTGGATTTTATTTTAGACCACTCAATTATGTCCCACAGGCCCAGTTTATTGTGCAAAAAACCCCCCAAATTAGTATAAAAGTGACGAATATTAATGTCCTAATGAGGCACTTATCTGTCAAGCCTTTACCTTAAAATTAGACAGAGGATTTTTTAAAGATAAGCTTGTTTAAGTAAAACAGGCTCTTTTGACGGCTCTAAAGACAGCTGCCTGTCTGGAGCTAGTTATAAAGACTCGCCTGTTTGCTCTCGCTGTCTTTCAGAGGACAGACATGCTAATTTAAAGGTTGTTTCTATAGAGTCCCCGGCAGGCTGGCACTGCAGTGGCTCTGGGCAATGGTAGCCGAAGACATGTCCCCAGTGTCTGCCCTGACTCTTCCCACATTGTGTCAAAGGGCACACACTACCCACCTTGTCTTCGCCACTCACAGTGACTTTTCAATCCTGAAAGCCACACTGCCAACCTTGTCTTCAGCATTCACAATGCATTTTCAATTCTGACAGCCTCCCTGAAGAGTACAGAGGCACTGTTCCTCCACATCTGTCCCCTCCCCTATGCCAGCCCTGCCTTTCACATCCGCACGCCTTGCCTGTTCACTAGCATGAATTTCAAGACTTTCCAGACTAACAGACAGTAAATTCGTGTCAGGCACGTGCTATGGTGTCCTGGGCTTCTGACGGAGAAAAGCACATAATCATGTGCTGATCTCTTCTCAGTCTTGCCACCTGACACTTACTTTACCACTTGGAGAAAAAGAGATGACGAGAGATCCTGAGATCACCAGCAGGGCATGCTGAGAAAGTGCCGGGAAGCATCTTGGGTTCCATCACCTGTGCATTCAAAGGCTCCTTGCTTTCTAGAGTTTAAATGCCATCATGGAAGCACAGATCCTCATCATGTTCTTCTGAATCTTTCACAGACATTTTGATGACTCTTTCTCATCTGTACAAGTTATACAGAATTTAAAGGTTTCCATGCAATATGGTAATTCCAGGCAAAGCATTTAAAGCTAGTCTGCAATGAGGAGGTACAGACACACAGACTCTGTGAGGGTTATTTCTTAGTAATGTAGGACCAAACTAAAATGCAGTCACTTAGGTCAGGGACAGTTAATGCAGAGGCATAAAAGAAACTCAACCTCACCTACAGGAATTTACATCTCCAGCAGAGACCAGCAGAAGATACTCAAAAGGCCCCCAGTGCCAAGTCTGTTCACACCATCTCTGGATTTCTTTGCTCCCCTGACACAAACAAGAAATAAGACCACTAGACAACCAATAAGCTAAAAAAGTGAAATAGCTTCTAAATTTACCCCATAAAAATCCCTTAGTTTGTGTGCAACTTGGAACTCACTGCCCCCATGGCCTGGAGCTTCCCAACTTGCAGGTTGAAAACCTGACATAAACTCATCTTTCTGTTTGCCTTATTAAGTATGCAGAGTTAGGTTTTAAATACTAGGACCGAATGTTTGGGCCTTGTCAAAATTCATTAGTACAAAACCTGCTCCCCCATGTGAAGGTATTAGGAGGTAGAGACTTTGGGAGATGATTAGATCCTGAGGGTAGAGGCCTCCTGAATGAGACTAATGTCCTTGTAAAAGAAACCCTAGAGAGCCCCCTCACTTCTTCCTTCATGTGAGGACACGATGAGATAATGACACTATGAACCTAGAAGTGGGTTCTTGCCAGACACCGAATCTGCTGGTACTTGATCTTGGACTTCGGAGCCTCTAAAAGTGTGGAAAATAAGATTTTGTTGCTTGTAAGCCACCCAGTCTGTGATATTTTTGCTAAAGCAGCCCAAATGAAGTGCTACTGTTACATATATTCCACTTTGTAGACTCATGAGTGAAGGCATGTGTTCAAGTATGCCACTGCTGAAATGAAAGTCTGCTGGTAGTAAAAGAACACCCCAGGGAGAACCACAGTCCATTTCAAATAACTCTGGCTGAGATTGGGTTTTCTTTCCCCCAAAGTTTTCTCATATTTCCTTAGAATGATCAGTGACTCTTAAATCTTCTAGAATCAAAGGGCTTTTTGTTAGAACAAATATTTTAGAATGTCCCTTACTGTCGGCAAATGAAATTATGGCTAATGTAACCTATCCACACATCATTTAAAAAATACTAAATCAGCTCTGTATTATGCAAACAAGCAAAAAAAAAAGTAGACTATAATAAGGCACACCCTGGTGGAGTAGCAGTTAGGTCCACTGCCTCCGGCTGAACATAGTCCACACACATCCCAAGGATCCAGGATCAAGTTCCAGGGCCAGGCAGAAGAACCAAGATGAACAACTAAATAAAAGTAAATGCATGCTTCTTCCACTTCTATCTTACTGCCTGTCTGCCTATTCACCTTCATTCCTTTCAGCACCTTTCCTTTAAAAAAACAAAATAGCAATTATTTTTAAAGTAGTCTATAATCAAATATTATATGCTGTTATCTGTAGATAATGTGAATATACTGGAAGATATGATCTATTGCTTAATTACCAGAGTGGGGCAGCTATGAATGCAAAGTCACACCTACCTGCTCCCTGTGATATCATTGCAGTGGCCTCCCTCCTTATACGTTCCTCCTCTCTACATCCGCTGCTGGAGGGCAGCCTCCTTGCACCTGACCAGTTATCAGAGGACAGCAGACAACTTGGATGAAGAGACTTATGCTCGTGCTTGTCTGAGCAGGAGAGGGTGTGGTTCAGAACACATTTACATATGACCAGTCTTAATAACTTCCATGGTATTTCCAGACTAACTCAAGAGTGATTTAGGAAACTATATAGTGAGCTAGACAGGCGTGTGGCAGAACTGAGTAGCTACAAGTCTCCAATATATTCTTCCACTATGTTCCTGGGCAGTGAGAGTGATCTATTATAACTTTTTTTTCCTCTTTGGTCCCTAAGGTCTTCCACATAGGACTGGCTGGGAGGCCATGACATTTGACCTTAACTTTTCACTTTGACTTTTTCCCAGATGCTCATCAAAATGCACGTGTTGCTTTCTATATGTCCCAGTCTTCTTTGGCTGCAGAGGACTGGACAGGCACTGCTGGTCAGCTGGAACAGACTGGTGTCATGTGACCATCGTGACAGTTCTCAGGGGATGAGAATCTAGAGACTGCTCTTGATCCTTCAGCTGATAGAGCCGTACCAGAACTTGGAAGAACATTCTGAGTGCAGCTTGAAAAATAAGAATATATATTTTTTAAACTAAAGAAAGTAAAATGGAAGGGGTTTAGCTGGATGGAGAACTCCCTCTGTTGTATTTTCTCCCTTCTGCTAACTGATGGGCACTTTAATACAGGCCTATGAAAATGGGGGACTGGTGTTAGGGACCAGAGGACCTTCAGCTGCAATTCAGCCCTGACATCTGCGCTTTTATCTCTAGCTTTCAGTGCCTCCTCACACCATGGCTGAAGCATACTAAAGATTTGCAGAAAAAAAAACAAAAACTAGTAACCATCACTGGGAGCAGATCCTGTCTTTCCTTCCCTGTGCTTTACCTTTCTCACCAGCTCAATATCAACTCTCTAGAGAACAGAAAGAGGCCACACTGAAATCAACACGCTGCCTTCATGTGGAGAGATTAGAGAAAGGAAAAAACCAGCCCAGGGAAGGGTATAGGGATGCTTTTTCTCTTGTTGATGGGTTCAAGTCTTGGCAGCTTTGACCTGGTGCCCTCAGTGATTTCTGGGTGCTACCACACCCTGACACACCTCATGCGCCAGACGGAGAAACCCTGTTTCTGTCCAGGAACGGAGCTCTCTTTATTGAGACTATTTTTGTTAATGGTTTTTATATATGCAGATGCTACAAAACTCAAAACTAACAAAAGAGAGCAAATGAAAAATTAACCTAACTAGAGGCAATCACTCTGGCTGCATCTGGAGATGTTGCAATGCAGCATAAAATATGACAAGTGTACAACTGTAAAAAGCACTTCACTGTCTGGAATTATTCATTTCATCTATCTGCTATTGATGGGTGCTTGAAAGGGTCACTAATGTAATCCAAAAAAGTATTTTGCATCTGTGCCCAAACACTTGTAAGACAGATTCTAGCAGTGGAATTGCTGGCTTGAAGGTCAAGTACATTAAAAAAAAAATTAGAAATGGTAAATGTTATTATCTATAGAGGTTGTACCAATTTAAATTCCCACAATATAGAGAGTGCCTGATTCCCCACACCCTGAGTCAGTCATACTCATACTGTGACAGCCAGCTTTTGAATCTTGGGCAAATGAGAGATTAAAAAATTGGCATCCAATTTTATTTCAAATGTTAATCTCCTTTAATAATTGTTTATTAATACTGTTTGAGAAAATTTCACTACTACTAATTCCCTTTTTAAAACCAAGACTTCATTGATCCAAGTGGACCCAGGTGTGTCTCATAAACATTCCAATAATAAGCATAAAATAATTATTAGCAACAAGATGTTAGATCCATCTACCCAGCTGAAGCTCGCATTTAAAAGCAATTTAAGAGAATCTTTATTAATGGTTCCCTTATGCTTCACTGCCTTGCATATCCCCCAGCACACCTGTTAGGATGAATGAAAATTAAAACCATACTAAGCGAGAACAAAGGATAATTCATCCACATAGCCCTCTTTGTAAAATTTCCCTTGGGCCTTAAGAAGAGATATCAAAGCAATGAAAAGTTTGGATCTTGAAAGTCTGTGGACCATGACACTTGATCGGATGCGGACTGTATAAAATTGATAACATTTGTCAACTACTCAGTTTCAAATCTACCAAGCTCAGAAGCTAATCTCATAAACCATCAGCACGGTAGGCAAGAAGGTCCTCAGAATTTCCACTGTGTGCCATGATACATGACAGCGTCACCACTAAGGCTGCAAAGTCCCCTGTGACTTTGTTGAGCAAAGACTCGTTCTCAATGATGTTTTATCAGGAAGGCTGATCCCACTGCTGCAGTAAATTGATGATGGGCCTCTATTTTATTCAGTTGCGAGTTCTCCTTTTAGGTTTCTACTCAGTCTCCACCTCAAGCTGTGTTTGGACACAATGATAATGTTGACTTTAAGGCATAATTTCTTGAGCATTTTTGAAAAGGTTAGTGTGGACAGAATTAATTTCTTGTAAACATAAAAATTCATTACAGCACAGCCGCCAACAAACTAAATAATTAATTTAATTAATTTAACTTAACTAAACATATTCAATATTTAATGAGCTTATTGTTTCTCTATTGAATTTGCATGGAGGTAGTAGTGATTTTGTTATGTATTGCAAGCACCAAATTGTTAATCCTGTGTCTGGAAAAGCTTAGATGACTGAATTGTTGGAGGGCTATTTCACTTATTTTTGTGTAATAATATCCTTTTTGCTCACAATGCTTTAGATATTGCAAGTGTTATAGATGAGGCAGGACATACATCTGAGAATTTGCATTTCTAATTTCTAAGTAAGATCTTACCACTCGCTTTCTTCTGATCCATCCATCCAATCATCCATCTAGTCATTTGTCTATCAATCACCAATCTAATCTTTACTTTGTGACAGGCACGGTGATAAGTATCTTACAAATATGAATTTATTTAATCCTCACAATAGTTTCCCGAGTTTATCATTTTCACCACCCCCATTTTACAGATGGGAAAACTCAGAAACAGAGCAGTTGAGTGACTTAATTCCAGTCACGGAACCAGTCAAATGGTAGAGTTTGAACATGATTCCTAGCTTTCTGGCTCCCAAGTCAGTGACATAACCATGACACTGGGCTTATGTGTATACGACATTCTAGTTTTGTGAACAATCACTTGTTCCCTGTCACTGAGGGAAAATCATTCTTCTGTTGGACGAAACAGAGAGCGTTCTTGTGAGGATGCAAAGATGGTTAAGGAGTGTGTGTTGTGGTCGGCGGGAGGGGGCTTACTGGAAAATGTCTGGTATTCATTTATAAGATAATCTTAATAGCATCTCCATTGTGTAATGGAGATACTCAATAATGGTACCAAAGGAATTTAGCTGAAGTTAATGTTGGAGCAATAAACAATGAGTGATGCAATTCTTAAAGCTGGGAGGAGTGTAACATTCATCTGAGTCCAACTGCATTTTGGAGAGGCGAGAACAGGCCTCAGGGATGTTGGCCTCATTTGACCTGTCTGCAGAAGGCCAGCTTGGAGCCTGTGAGTGGAATCCAGATGTTTTATCTCCAGGAGCAGTGCTCTGGCTTCCGCCCCTTAAGGTATGGCAGCTTCAGACTCCACAGATTGGCTCAGGTGTCTCTCCTACCCGCTCTGTAAATGAATTCCCCATGGGTGCTAAGGTCAGAAGGCGACAGCCCAGTCCTACAGTGGACACAGTGTCTGGGTGTTCCCTCACACAGGTGTTCTGTTTACTGAGGTGTCGACGGGAAGGAGACCGAAACAGAAATATGCGGAGTGTGAGGAGAAGGAATGGCAAGATGTCTTTCCAACAAGCCTGTATAAATATATCCCTCCGGGCTGTGAAGTAGCATGTTCCAGGCCCTCAGACCGGAGGAACGGTTTTACTTCCTCTTAATTAAAGGAATTATATGACTCCCTGGCGAGAAAGCAAAATGACTTATTTTATCATAATGAACTCTTAAAACAGCAACTTGCAGTACTTTGAAGAAGTCATGGCATCTGTGGAGTTATATTAGATTCTTTCCTTTAGTTTTTAAGTTTTCACGCTGAAATTTGACAATTAGAACACCTCTTCTTCCTCCAAATAAAACAGAGCTCTTTTTGTCCTTCAGAGTTACTTTTTTTAGGAAGCCTTAGCTTCCTTATAACATTGTTCAAAAAGCCATTCTTAGGATGTTCTTGAAAAAGGCTTGTTTTGCTGCAGTGTTCCCAGTATTCCAACATTTTATTTACAGGTTTGTTTCCCACCAAGGATACCAGAGTTCAGCATTCAGGAGCCTGGAACTCCTAGAAGCACTTGGAAAGAAGTTGAAAGCCCAGTCCTTCTGGGAAAGTATGGTTGGGTTTTTCCAGTACTGTTCTGACCTACTGATGTTTGCACTTGAACCCGAGACCTCTCTCATACTTTTTTTAAAAATAGAAATGTCTAAAGATAGTAAGCAGAGCTATTAATGACAAATGTGAGATGGGATTTGGGTGACAGGCGATAATTGTCATTATAAATAAGTAATGGACGGTGAAGTGTAGAGTTTCACACTGGAGTCCTCTAAACAGGTAGAGAACAGGAAGTCGGAGAAATTGCTGTCCAGCGTCCCGAGGTAAACTCTGACCTCTTACAACTGGAATCACCCCAGGTTGGTATAGGTACCTCAGGGAAGGGGTCAGCCAACCTGTGTCCTTCCAGGTCTCATATTTCAGAGTGGTCTAAAGTCAATCTTTTTTCTCTCAAATTTCCTTAGGGATTTCTGAATTTTATCTTCTTCTAAAGTTGGGCCTCACTGTGGAAAGATTAAACTTGAGGAAAAGGGATAGCAAGTTGGTTATCTTTTTACTGTTTCCCAGTCAGCATGCTTTCCAGTCCCTTTTCTCGTGTGTTTCCTGAGCACCTTCTTTATCAAGGAGGCAAAGGAATCGTGGCTGTGAGTGGGCGCTTTGGCTCTATCAGTAACAATCTACCTGGTGTTAGGGAGTTCATGAACATCTCGTTTTCTCATCTGTAAAATGGGCTAATGGTATTCTTTCCCCAGAGTTGTTGTGAAGATTGAATGAGTTAATAATACACATAAAGCACTTGGAACATGTTGAAAAGGCAGGTTAGGCCGAAACTAGTCTCACCTATTGAACTGTGTGTTCCCTTGTGCCAGGGGATGCTGACCTGAGAGCTTTGCATGAATGAATTCATTTAATTCCCACAAGGACCCTGTGAGGTTGGTACCATTCCTCCTGTCCAAATGATGAAACTAAAGCTTAAGTAAGTTAAGTGATATTGTAGTTATTTTAAGGACCAGCAGAAATTACAAGAGAGTAGTCATTCATGTAGGAATACACAAGTTAGTTGAATGGCACAGTAAAAATAAATATTTGATCTTTGTCCTCAGTTCCTGGCCAAAGAGCTCAGGAAATCTATGGAAATCACTGTTTTTTGTATGCTAATGAGATGGCTCACTAGGGGAGGGTAGAGGATGGCTTCAGAATTGGCCTGCTCACTAGAAAGACCAAGTCAAAATTAGAGTTAGAATAATCAGCACCACCCCTGACCTTTGGGGGGGGGGGGGGGAGGGGGGCTGGAGATTGAGTTTAACTACCAATGACCAATGACTTCATCAATCTTGCCTATACAGTAAAACTTGCTAAAGTCTCCTGAACATGTGTTCAGTTAGCTTCTGGGCAGGTGAACACATCTCGGAGCTCAAAGGGTGCCATCCCTGAGAGAGTATGGAAGCTTTGTGCTTCCTTCCCCAAATCTGGCCCATTGCCTCTCTTCTATTTAGCTGTTCTTGAGTTCTAACCTGTACTATACACCAGTAAACATAAGTGTTTTCCTGAGATATGTGAATCATTGTAGCACAGTATTGAAATTGGGAGGAAATTATGGTGATCCTTGACATATGTATGGGGAGCCCCAGGGACATGTGATTGAAGCTTGAAATGGGGCAGTCCTGCCAGACTTGGCCTTTGAACTGGTGGCATCTGACATTAAGTCACTAACTCTGGGTAGATAGTGTCAGAATTGAATTGAATTGTTGGACGCCCAGATGGAAAACTGGGGAGTTGAGAAGTATTAAATAGTCTGACTAAAATCTCTTACTCTAGGCATCCTCTCATTTTCTCTTCTCTCTCTCTCTCTCCACACACACACACACACACACACACACACACACACACACACACACACACACGTGCATGCACCACACACATAATCTGCCTTTCTACCTATTCAGAGGAAGGAAGCAGGCAGGAATGAAGGCAGCAGGAGGCAGGCAGATCGAGAGAGGAGGAAGAAGCGTTTTGGTGAGAGCCCCTTCACACTGTGTCCTCACATGGCAGAGAACAGAGAGGGGAAGCCAGCTTTCAACAAATCTTCTAAGGGCATTCATTCCATTTGTGATGGCCCCATCCTCATGCTCTCATCTACTCCCAGTTATCTTCTGAAGGCCACACTTTCTACTACTACTACATTGGGGGTAAGGTTTCAACATATGGATTTTGGAGATACATTCAGTCTCTAACACTGATACTTGGTTTTAGTTCTGTATTTGTCACACACGATCACACACCATTGACTTCTAGGCAAGGTTATCCTTGCTTTTAATATCCAGATTATGACAGACTCAACTTGGATCCATCAGAAAGAACCCCTTATTTCTGATTGCTCCTGAGGCTTTGTCTTCAGAACGTCCCGGAACAAACAACTCTGCTCCATCAACCCTGGCCCTGTCATCAACCCCTCTGTCCCGACACGACACCTCCTCAGCTACTGGTGATCCTGGAGAGACAATCCCTCCTGGCCCAGCCAATGCAACCGCAATTCTGGGTTCAAGACAAGATACTGCTCTTTCTTACCTGTATAACCAGGACCTGAAGGGACACAAGTCTTGCCCTAATTCCCAAAAGACAACCGAGACCAGGCTGAAACTTTTGCTGAAGATTCAACAACAGCCCAAAGCAAAATGAAAATTGGTCCACACGTGCATATCTGACGAGTTGGGTACATGCCAGCACCCAGCATCCCACCTGAGAACTGGAAAGTTGCCAATGCACAAGCATGGCTTCCAGGTCCAGGTCTCTGTGGACCTCGGTTTCAGGGAAAAACTGCCTTCTTGAATCCCCAACAAGGGATTATTATCCCCCCAAATTATCTCAAGTCCACTTTGTCCATTTGCATCTTACTAGGAAGATGGGTGGTGATAGGGCTTATCTATTCATTCCCACCTCTAACCACATGGGAACTCCCTGGTCCTTTGTCCCTAGAAAAACACTCTAGTGACTCTGTTAATAAAGTAGCTGATATATCAATACTCCATTTTCTTCCATGAAAGATTCAAGGAGTTCAACTTCCCAGGTTCCCCTGTTTGGATATGTGCTAGTGGATCTGATCTTACTAGAGGTCATGTTCACCCTCACATTTGTAGGAATCGTGTTCACATCCAGACAGTAAGATCACCAGTGACAGAGCTTAAGGCTTGCGCTCCTTTTCTTATGATTTCCCTGTACTCCCCATCACTATACTATTCCAAATACACACATATGCACATGATATATGTACATAAACACAGACACACAGACACACCTAGAGACATACGCATACATACACAGATACACATATACAGGCACATATATGCATGTGTATACATGTTTATATGCATGCGTCCATACATATATATACACACACATATAGACACCCACACCCACACACACCCTCCAGACCTAAAATCCACAAACTATGTACATATACAGCAGGCACTCAGCAAATCACATATTTGCTAGTTTTCTCACAAAGCTTCTGAAACAATAACTGAAAGACTAAAAAGACTGGCATAGTGCTTGCCTTCGTTTTAAAGATATTTCCACCTTTTTATTGTAATATACCAACTCCATTCCTTCTTATAAAATGAGAATTTTTTTTTAAGTTTTTTCCCTAATGTCTCCAGACTCAATTTCTGTCCGGTGACCACATCCCATCCCCCTGGGCTGTGTGCATCGTCGCGGAGTTGCTATTGGCTTTCAGAACTGCTACTCATCTTCCTCCGCCCTCTCTAGACTGAAGCCCCCAGGAGACCCCCACCATCTGCTGGTTCAGTCACGTGCATACACTCAGGCATTTCAAATGCAGAGCTAAGGTTTTTGCTGTTTCTTTGTCTCTTCTAGTGAGAGAAAGGAGATATGTCAGAGTTCCTGTACAATGTCCATCATAAATTCAAAAGAAAAAGAAGAGATTGTTACGCTTAGAGGATATTTTGAGAAATCACTGTTGTCGAAAAATCCCCAAGTGCCAAGTTAGTTCCTTATGGTTATATTTAGAGCTGCCCAATTAGTTTTGTCACCAAACCTTGAAGCCTTTGCAAGTGGACTGACAGGTTCTGGATTTCTTTTGACTTGTCATATCTAAGAAGCAGCAGATAATAAAAATGCAAGAATTATCTTCAATCAGGTTTGGCGGGGAGAGGCCTGGGAGCACTTTGTAATGTAAGCATTTTGCTTTGAGGTCAGGGGAGTGATGTCCTGTAATAGAGTCACTATAGATACTAGACCCTCACTGACTAGCCTCCCAGCTTGGGCAACACAAGTAGAGAATACCCTGGAACCTTGCATTTCAAATTCCAATAAGTACAGCTGCATTCTTAATTAAACGAAAACAAGAGCGAGGGTGGTTTTTCTTCCTTAGCACAGTGAGAAGGTAGTATGTTCTTCATACAATCTTCACCCTCCAGTTGGGTTTTTGTCTTGCTGATAAATCCAAGAAAGTACTAGACACCAGGCTCTGTGGCGAGTTTGCATGTTTGCTTCAACTTAAGAATTTCTAAGGAAAAGGGCAACATGAATCAAGACAGAAGTCAGCATGTGCTGCAGAAAGTTCCAAAGCTAAAGGACCCTTTCCCATCGGCTCCTGACTCTCACTTGAGGTGTCAGGGTCTCTTGGAACTTATTAAATTTGCTTGTCTGTGTTGGTGGATGGGATTAAAAAGAAACCCCAAAATGGTAAAACCCATCCAAAAACAAAAGAATATTTTTGACCAGAAGAGTAATACCCAGTTCCCTACAAACAAAACAATTCATACACCTTCACCTTAGTCAGCTGAGTCAGGTGTAGATGTGACCGTTTCTTGCTTCCTCCACTGGGTGGAACTGGAGAGAAATGATTAGAAAAATCCTGGTTTGGTTATGGTAGGTAAGGAGGGTGGAAAAGGAGCCTCTTACCAAGGGTTCTCCTAGCTTCCTGTCCTCCTTCTCCCAAGTCCTTAGGGACCAGGAGATTTGAGTTATTTTCATACTGAATTCATCTAACACAGAGTATTCATTGTTTTAGGGTCACTCTGCAGTTTGAACTTACATACCTTTTGTTTTTTCCAACGGCATATAAGTTTGAAAAACATACTTTCAAAATCTCCATTTCTCTTCCTAGAATCTTTTACCTATTTCTATTTTGGGTACCTTGTGTAATCCGGATCAAAATATTGTCAGAGGATGGAAGTGTCTGAGAGAGAGGGAAAGAGTGCCTATTGACAGATGAGTGGATAAAGAAGATGTGACATAAATACACAATGAACTAAATGGCTATTTAAAAAAAAAGAAAAGATGAAATCTTGTCCTTTGGAACAAGATGGGTGAACCTAGAGGGAATTATGCTTAGTAAAATAAGTCATAAGCAGAAAAGTCAAACACTACCTAATTTCATTCAAGTGTATATAGAGAAACCAAATGAACAAATCAAACAAAAATAGACTTTTAGTCTATAGAACAAAATTGGTTGTTACCAGAAAGGAAGAGAAGGGAGGGCAAGCTGGGTAAAAGGAGTAAATTATATGGTAAAGGATAGAACTGGACTGTTAGTGGTGTGCTTGGTGTACTAGATACAGATGTTGATTTGTTGACTTATGAGGATGTACACCTTAAGACTATATAATGCTATAAAATGCAGAGTTCCTTGAATACAATTTTTAAATTAAAAAACAAAAAAAATATTTTAAACATCAATGCTACTATTAAAATACAGGGCTTCCCATTTTCTAAAATGTGGTAGAAATTAGAGGAAAACATTGATTATGTTTTACAAAAAGGATAAACGGTCATTTTGATTGACCTCTCAAGGTACCATGCCACTCCTCGTCTGACCAGCAGGGGGCGGGCTGGCGGCGATGCTGCTGCCCTCCCAGCATGGGGCCTGGAAAGTCAGCACCCAGCCCTTTGGGGAAGGAACATGCTTCAGAGGTCTCTGTAATTGCAGAGTCTTGGAACTTGGACTGGCTGAGCATGTTTACACACAGACACACACCAGATAACCCCCGGGTACCAATGCAACACAGAACTCAGAGGTCACAAGTGGAGTTTGGAGTTCTCCTAATCATGTATAATGTCTACCCTTGGTTTAGAAGGTGGGTGGGTGCAGGGGAAAAATTGCCCTGGTCTCACCAAAAATGTTTCTTGTAGCCAAGGCAAGAATAATGGATTTGGATATAATTGGGGTTTCCCGAAAGAAAAATAAAAAGGTAAAGCATGCCTAATATTTCTGATAATTTTGGTTAAAATAAAAAACAACTAAAAAGCAAAGAATCCTCCAAATCATATCAGAATTGCAAGAGAGAGCACACCTGTCCAAATCCCAAATCTCTTTATGTTTTGAGAAAGTCATCATGGAGCCTGATGTCTGCGTGTAAATGAAACCAGGTGCCTAGTCTTTGCTCCTGTCTCTGGAGCTGCTGTCTCCAAACGAAGAAAAATGGAGAAGCCAGAGGTAGAATTTCTTGGAAACTATCCCTCTCCCTATTCAGTTGGATGGTTCAGTAAGGGAAGCTTCCCAGAGCACTCCTGAAAACATTCTCCATCCTTCTCTAGTCCATTGCAGGATGTGAAATCATCCAGAATGAAGTGATGAGCTCCCTTGAATATTATCTTTTATGTAGTTTTTACTGTGTGCCAGACACTACTCTAAGCTTTGAGCTTCGGAAACTTCACATGTCTCAATTTATTTAATAATCACAACAACTGTATGAAGTATGTGCTATTATTACAATCTCCATTTTACAGATGAGGAAGTTGAGGCATGGTGCAGTGAATTGACTACCCTAAGATTACGTGACTAATAAGTGTTAGGGGAAGGATTTCCAAGCCAGTCTGATTCCTGCATCGGTGCCTATAAATAATTTGATGCACTACTTCTAAGTCTGAGCCGTAGCTGACATTTATTATGCCCACCTTCCGTGACAGACTCTAAACACTTTACACAAAATCACTCATTTAGTTTCACATCAATTCTATAAAATAGGTACGAGTATGTCCTACTCTGCATAAGAAAAATGGAAGCGCATAGAAGCTAACTATTGTCTTAAGGTCACTTGATGTTGCAGCTTTTATCCATGGACAATTTGGGAATCAAACCGGTTATTCATGGTTCAGTGCCTGAGCTTTTTACTCATAGGCATCTGCACGATTAAAGCAAACACACAGTCTAATTCATCTCTGTTTCTACTTTGAACTACAAGCAAGACGCTGTCAACTTTGGATACAATCAGTTAATATTTGATGAACATCTCATTTTTAAACCGGTATACACAAATCATTTCCATATATGGGAATGTGATCAAGATGGCATTCTCTAATTAGTGGAATGAAGATGGATTATTGAATTAATATTTACTTGAACAGATGGCTAGCCACTTAAAAGAAGAAATATTAGAAGAAAACACAGGTGAATTTTAAATTTATTTTATGGATTTCTAAGCATAATAAGAAAGCCAGAAGCCATAAAGAAAAAATTGATAAAAATGACTATATAAAAATTCTGGGTGCACAGTTGTGGCTGAGGTGATGAAGGTGCAGACCATGTAAAAGCCCAAGGACCCAAATTTACAGCTGGGCTGGGGAAAAAATAATTAAAATTTCTGTGTAGCAACAGTCGCCATAAATCATGTTAATAAAAAGATAACTGATTAGTGGGAAAATTAACATCTTTTTGTAAATACACAGATTTGCTTTTCCTAGTTTACTCAGAGTACTTACAGACCACTAAGAAAAAAGTGGAGGCAAAGACAAAGGCTATAACACAGTTTTATAAAAGCAGAGTCAAAAATAGTCAATAATTGTTTGAAGATATAGTCAAAAACCAAATAGATGAATAGAAACATAAAATATTTTTATGTATTATGTGATTGACGAAAGGTAGAAAAATGGGTGTTGCTGGTGAAAGCATAAGTGGATACAATTTTTGGAGAGCAATATTCACCTTGGCCCAAGACTTTTCTTACTATCACCAATTTCCATTAGATGCCCAGCGCATTCTGGCTAAGTAACACAAGGCAAATTTACTAGGAGCTTCTGGAAAACACAGATGCATAGAAGGCAATGCCCCCCTTTTCATTTGGTGTTGTGATGTGATGCCCAGAGCTATGACGCTATCATGTGACCATGAGGCACAAGCCTGAGGATGCAGTCGAAATATTGAAGATAGCTGAGAAGCAAGATGGAAAAAGATTGTGTGTATCAGGGGACATTACTGAGCTGTTGACTTAACACCAGGATGCTCATATTTCCAAATTTCTGAAATATAACAAAATTAATTTCTTGTTTTTCTTATTTCTTTAATTGTATCATCTGTACTCTGTAGCTGAAAGAATTCTGATAAAGTGCATCAAAACTCAAAGTGTATATACCCTTTGAAGCCAAAATGTAATTTCTAGAGCTTTATCCTCAGGAGATAATCAAACACAGAGATGTACATACTATACATGAAAGCAATGAAAAACTAGGAAACCACTTCAATGTGCTTCAAAAGAATGTGATTAAATACATAGCTAAATAGGTCATTATTAGAGTCAATACAGTGACGATGAGGACATCTATTTGCTGACAATAATATCACTTGAAATATTGTTCAGAGGAAGAATCTAGTTACCAAAGAGCAGCTACCAGTAAGCTGTATCAGTTATGTAAATGCATGTGTGATTAAGGAGACAGAAGGAAATTCACCGATTCGTGGATGAGGGTGAGTTCCTGAGCCACAGATACAAAGAACAGGAGATGCCCAGAGACAAACACAGGTGCTGTCTATAGGGCTGGTGATCATGAGAAAGGTGCCTTAGCCATTGGACTGCAAGTATTTTTTTTTTTTTTTTTTACCACTTTCAAGCTTGTCTCAAAGATAGAAATAAAAAAATAAGGTAGGGCATGTAGCCAAGAACTGAAAATATTTCTGGTCTCATTGGTAAGACCTCTTGTGAGGTGGTGTATCAATCTAAGGTGGTGTCATTTGTTTCTGTCTGGATGTCTTCAGGTGCAAGTCACAGAATCGCCAACATTGAACCATGGGAGATTACTCTCCCACAGCTCAAGTCAGCAGCTACTTTGTGACTCTGAGATACTAAGGATGGCGGAGCCAAGAAAACCAAGAGATTTGAACAGCTAACAGAACTAATTTTTAGGGTTTAATAACACAAAACAGAAAATGAAATAAAAAAACAAAGCCATTTATAACAACATCGACCTCTATCAAATATCTGGGAATAAGTATGACATGAAACAAAACCTCTACATGGAAAACAAGACAATGCTTCTGAAAGAAATTAAGAAAAGTCAAATAAATAAAAGGATATGCCCTGCTTAAAAAACATGTCTTGTGCCATATGCTATAATTACACAGCTTTAATGTAGTGATAAACTCCTAAAGATCTGCTGAAACCCACTAGGGTTCAACCAAATGCTGGGCATGTAGTTAGCTATTAGTAACTCTCTGGCCATTATCTAATCCAATGAGGCTAGACTGGGGATCACTGCTTTAGAGCACACCTCCCACGTGGATGTGGCTAGTTAACTCCCATCTGGTACGAGTTCTGGCCCTGGTGCATTCCAAACTCCTTAGGATTCCCTCTCTACCTCGGTTAAAGAAAAAGAAAAAGAAAAAAGACATTGTAGTCAGGACATGAGAATCAAGTCTACTTGTTATATATGTATTATTAGAAAATCACCCTCTGAGTTTTTAAGTGCGCTACCTATTAAGAATCTGAAAATAGAAACTGTACAGCTTCCCTGAGACTTGGGAGGCCAGCAGGAAGGTTCAGAGGCTTAAGCACATCTGTATATCAACCAGGGATTTGAAAAATCAAGTCATGTTCTTCCTGCAGCTTAAGTCAATACCGAGGGTAAAGATTTTGCAATCGGAAGCTCAGTAGTAATTTCGCCGCTGGGAAGCGCTCAGCAATGGAACACCACTTACTCCACCCCCACCCGCCCAGCTGGCTGGGAGCTGCGGGCCCAACAGTAGCCAAGTGTCTCGTTCTTGTAAAATATGACTCAGACGCATTCACGGAGCTGAGATATGAAGTCCTAAAAATAGGCTATTTTTATATTGGTGTTTTCCCTGACTACAGCCTCTCTGAAAGAATGTATGTGTTCACAGTTCTATTTTCCTTCCATCGTGCTTTTAAATTACATGTTGTTATGGTCACTTCCAGTAGTCTCCGAAATATTTCTTATTGGACAACGGTGCCATGTGAAAGCTACCATCTGGGTATTTAATTCTTTTCCCCAACATTGCCATGGCCACTGGAGGGGACGGCTTCTCGTTAGCCTTTGGAACACAATAAATGCTTATTCTGGGGGAAATGATGATTTCTTCTGCATGAATGTTTGAGGTCACTTTGCTGGGGCCCATGGCTGGTGTTCCTGGTGAATTTCAGTAATCAGAACTTGATGCTGATTTTTAACATTGAGGAAATGGATCATTCATCAAAACAACTTTAGAGTGCAAATCAGCGGTGATATAATTACATCACCACATCTTTATCAGAACCCATACTGTTCTTAAGCATTTTCATTTAATTTCAGTGGTAGGGTGTGAGAACCCTACACCCCTGTGGTTGGTTCCTGGGGTCTTTGCTCACAACTGTCACTGGCGTTTTATTCAGAGACAGATGGATAATGGTGGCCATGCCTTAGGCAGATGAAATTTGTTTTTCTATTTCTTGTTTGAAGGAACATCTCAATGGCATGAGTCTGGCTTCAGTGCCATCTCACCAATTCCCCCCTTAATGCCTAAATCATAAAAAATGATGAGGATTCATTCAAGAACCCAAAGTAGAAGCATCAAGACACAGAACTGGGAGACATTTCCATTATGGGAAAGGTTTTTGAAATTAAAGTGAAATAAACAGTAGCTGAACCACTCTTAATTTATGAAAGGTGCCCTATTCCCAGGAAAGAAGACAGGAGCACATGTCCCTCCTTTTTGGTAGGTCCCCAGCTCTTAGACTCAGAATAAATTTAGCATGAAAAAGCTCAGAGTATTCTCCTCTGCTTGGAATGATTAGTCTTGGCACCAGTTCCCCCTGCTAACCTAATTATGTGGGCATGAGTGTCCCGTGACTTCCAGAAAACAACAGATGAGGAAATGTGATGTGGGAGGATGGGGCTGGAGATGGCAGGAGCTCCGAGCCTTTGAACATGAAGCATAGATGAGGCTGGTAGTAGTACACAGAGGAGTAAAATGTTCAGGAATACGTCATTGATTCAGAGTTGTGGAAACCTGGGCAATGGAAGATGAGGAGACACACCTTGGGAGAGCAAAATCACACTAGGTATTGGACAGAAGTCCTGCGCGTTGAACAGTTGGTCCTATTGGAGAGCAGAATGAATGGGACTGGTCCCCCAAAGCACACTCTAGGGACTCATCTGTGTGCTCAGGGTTTGGGCGGGTACATATCTGTTTCCTCAGCTCAGCACCTGGGATCAGGAAACTAGATGTTTGTAGTTTAGATAAGCACTCTGTAGTTGTTAAAGAAATAAGGGAATGCCATGAGACTGGAGACTGAGGATGAGGAAGGAAGATTAAAATAACACATATGTATCCTGATCAAATCATACTGGAAGAGAAAACAGACTGCACAGTGACAATAACAATCAAAGTCATGAAACTGAATGTAGCAAATAACCTAATATGAAAATATGTAAAGCAAAAACTATTAAAAATAGAAGAAATTGAGAAAAGATGATGATGATGGTGAGATGATGATGATAAGGAGAGACTTAAAAGTATATCTTTCAGCCTCTGAATAAGACAAAATCAAATACTGGCATGAAAAAAAAACTGTTAAGGGTGCAATAAATGTACATTTAATCTTCTCTTCTTCAGGAATGAAATCTCCTCAGGAGCACATACAAAAAACCCTGAGATGTAGTATATCACATAACAAGTCTCTCATGGAAATGAACTACAAATGTTTAAACAATAATAACCAGCACAGATGAGAAAAAGGAACTTTAAAACACTAACAAAACAAAGGAAAGCTAAGCTTAGAAATATCAACCTGTTTTATACCAGCAGAAACAGTAAGTAAGGCAACACACCCTTCCCTGGTATGAACACATCCACAAGTGTGTAGACAAACAGCATCATCTCATGAGTCGTAATAGTAGAAGTAGAACTTCTAGGGATTTAAAAATAGGAAACTCTACAAATTTAACTTGTGCTGAGAAAATTCCCTTCCACGACAAATGTCTTTGTCAACACGGTGTCATTCCCTCTGGAATTCTACCATTAGAAGTTCATTCCAATAAATTAATTCATGTGATTTCCAGGGTCATCTTTCAGAGTATAAATATGCCTGAGAGGAGAAATGTGTGAAGTCAATAACACCTTAGTAAGAATTGCAGGCGATGTTATAAAGTTAACTTTTCCAGGCTCAGACTCCACAGTAGGGGTTGGGGTGGAGGTTGAAGATTCCGCTGTCTCAGTACAAAGAACACTGAGTCATCTTACTGGTGGCTTCCCTAGGCTGTGACTAACTGAGGGGAACTTTGGAGAGATTAAACTGATTATAATCCAGAATGCATACTATATACCAGACCCCCAATATTTATGTGTTTTTCTGTGACTTTATCATTCAAGTATAGCACAGAAAAACTAGCTCAAAAAAGTTTTAATTTTATTATAGTAAATATATGCATTGCTGTATTTTGTTCATTATCTTTGCATTCAAATCTGACTTTGGGCTGTGCTAAGTAGCGGCATTCAGATTTCTTATCCTCGGGATCTAAAAAATGTCATGGGAGATGGGACAATTTTCCTTCCCTTCCCAATGAAAATAATTAAATGGTACAGAAACAATAATACTTTCCATTTCATATGGCTTACATGTGTGTGATTTCAAAATTCTCACACATATCTTATGGGTTGCTTGTGTAGTAACTGAATTTAAGATTTTCACATATGAGGGTTAATTGGAATAGTTTCCTGTCCCCTACTCCCCAACCCCCACCCCAAGCCCCCAGGCTAAGTGAGATGAAGGAAGCTGACTTATTTAGTCAAGTCCTCTCTTTCTCTTGAAAATACCCTGAATTATTTGTGAGGGTAATATTCTCTCATGTTAGAGCACATAGCTTTTGTTCTCTCTCTACATCACTGTTTCCAATTGCTCCTCCCACCCCACCACCCCAGCTCCCAATCCCCACTCCTGCCTCTAGGGTAAGGAGAAAGTGGATTTGCTGATTTACTTTTCTGTATTGTTGGGAAAATATCATTTTCTCTTAATTCGCAGAGTGGTAAGTAGTTTGGCTGAGCCAATGATGAACTTAAGTCATATGAATTTTATTCTTTTGTCTGCCATGAATTCCATGGTGAGAAAACTGTTCGTTATTAAACTGCCCTGCTTTTGTATGCACAACTGCAAAATTGAGAAAAGATTACAGAAACTATTGCCCATGGTGTGTTTGATTCAAGTGGCAGATCTCCCTCAACGCAATAGGTTCTCTGGAGCGCAAGTGCTTATCTTACAGGTAACTTATTTTAAGTTCTTTGTAAAAGCTTGTGTGCATATGCATATTTTCATGGAAGAGGGTTCCAAAGTTTCATCAGCATTCACAGGAGCCTGTATGCCGTGGAGCCTTTGGGGCTGCTGGTCATACACACGGGTCTTGAGACCCATGAAAAATTTTTCATTGGTCCATGAAGTAATGCGAAAAAAAAAAAAAAAAGAACAACTCTAAGAGAGTTTCTAGAAAATTAAATGTGTTCAGCTTTAAAGACTGTACTTTATTTTAAAAGTACCTATTTTCCAATTTTTGGTGTTAAACTTACTGGCACAGCAGTGTTGTATAAGGCAGTCTAGCCTACGCCTACTCCTGTGACATCCCTTGGCAAAATTTGAAAGTGAGGTTAAAAAAATGTTTAAATATTATTGTGGCTCATGAAACAAAATGTTTGGGAATCATAGCATTAGAGAAGATTCTTTATATTCCCTTCTAACTTTTGCTAGCTGGCCATTTTGAGAGAGAGATTGACCAAGAATCGGAGAGAGAGATTGACCAAGAATCCCCGGGTTGCTTCTAAGGTTGATCATTATTCAACACAAAGTAACAGCCATCAGGCTTCTAGAGTGAAACGTGGGAGCTCTTGAAGGCTGGGTTCAGACAGCACATCACGTTATCCGTCCCTCCCCTCATACCTCACATTGGTCAGAGCTGCCCAGCTTCTTCCCTGACCTCACACTGCCAGCCTCCCCTGCGCTCTCCATCTCCCTGTGAGCATTCACCGTGACCATTCTGTGGGTGCCATTCCCCTCCCTGTGCTGCTCCTCGGGACCCTCCACCTTGCATGTCCCTGCGTGGTGGTACAATCCAGCATCTAATCTTCCTTTCTACTGACTCCTCTCCCACATAGTCCTCCTGGAATTTTGGAAGATAAAATCCACCATCTTGTGAGGTCAGTTACAGCTCAAAGAAGTGAACCTCCAAATTGACAACTATAAACTACATTTCTTATCCTTAATCTTTCATTTTTGTTGCTTTTAGTCCCTCTTCTGCCAACATTGTATTAGCAATATAGAATAGCAGCCCGTTGTTTATGACTCAGATGAAAGCAAAAGAGTCAAGGAGGGTAAGCACTGAAGCAAGGCAGATGGGAGGTCAGTCTTCATCTGAGCAGAAATGGATGTGACTACAGAGCGCTGACCTGCTGGTACTTTAAAAGCTACTGGACCACTGACCCACCTTGGAGCGCTGAAGTATTTCTGGACTCTCATCCCTGTATCTTGGCTCATTCACTTCTTCAGCTATCAGTGGAATGACTACTGTGTACCAGACAGAGTGAACAAGGGAAGACATGGTTTCTGCAAACAGGGGCAGTTTAAACTGACACTGATTCAGCAGGATTAGGGAGAAGAGGCTATTTCAGGATCACTGAGTTGATGGATTCATTGCCAAAGGAAATGTTCTTAGTTTCCTAAAAGGAGATATAAGGATTTCAGACCGAGACTGATGTATCTAATCAAAGGGAATCGAAAGGTTGAAGAATATCCATACTGGTGAATCGTACGTAATTATTCTCCAGGGAAAAGGCTTAAACAGAGATGACTTATTCTGAAGCAAATACCCCTTGCCAGGGAAAAAGCACAAATCCCCAAACACCAGAGTCCACCTCACTTTCTTGATTAGCCTTTAGGCAGTTCTGTGTGCCCATCCGATGAGGACATGCAGGCCATCTCAGGTTCTTGGAAGCCAGCCACGAGCAAACAAATCCAAGTCTGACTTACTTCCCCTGAAACTAGATGCCACATTCAGAAAGGAAACTAATTCTCCAAGAGACCAAAATTAAATCAGGCTGGCATCTTGAGTCAGTTGGGGAGAAAGTCTATTTAATGCAGATGGCTTTTAAACAGAATTCATGTGAACACTGGCTTCTGTGTAATTCCTGAGAGGTAAGTTTTTTCTTCATACATCATGCCTATGTTACCAAACCACAAGAGAAAGCTTTCCTGTAAGATAAATTACATTACAAAAATTTAAACAGAGAAAAAAAAATCTCCTTTATAAACGATCCAGTAATTATCTATCATCTGAAAATACTTTACGCACAGAACCCATTTAGGAGATCTATTTTGGATTAGGAAACATTTTTAAATTAGGAAAGGAAGGGATGGAAATAAGATGGGGAAAAGTTAACATCCAAATTATTATTGACCCTTAACCCTGTACTTAGGTCTCAGTGGACTTAGGTGCTCTTGGTGGCTTTAGATATGGGTGGTAATGGGGCAGAAAAGACGTCTACCCATGTGTGGAAAGATATATATTTATAGGGCATCTTCTCCAAAGTAGGCATTGAATGGAGGAGAGAATCAGACTCTGTGGAACATTGGGGTGAATACTTGGAGGAAAGGAGCAGGTACCTGGAAAGAGGGAGAGTGGAAATAAGAGGTGTTGAGAAAGATTTCTTTCCCCATATTGCAAGGCTGCTTTGTTAATTTTGTGGCTTTGCCACAAAGCACCAAGGACTATGAGTAGCATTTAATAATACTTTTAATAAATGTTGATGTCTATACCTGAAACTCCATCCATCATATATTGATTTATGCTAACAACTTCCTCCTTAAAATAAAAATTCTCTTGGGGAGGATTGAGTCAATTGACCATTCATTCTTTACGATGAATGTTTAATAAGTCTGCTTTCTTCAAATATCTAGTTGAGATCTGCTGAACAATGGGAGTTTGATGGCCAAGTGGATAAGAAGAGGCAAGGCAAGTCAGGGTCAAGGAGATGCTGAGCTAAGTTCCGGCACAAGTGGCATCTTGGGAGGTCACAAGTTCTTTTCTTCTCTGGGATAATGTCCTCTCAGTGCCAAGAAAGGGAGATCTTAGGAAGAATAAGCCCGATATAACAATGGTGGTTGTGCAGTGTTTGATAGAATGTAGGACTCATATAACCTTCATGCTTCTCAGTTGTAGGCATTCTTTGCAAAGTGAAAAATCTAACATATTGCTAAAAATTACCATCTGTGAGTCGTAATGAACTTGCCTTCTGAAACTGAGGGCTTTCTGAGCCTCAGTGGTATTCCCTCAAAGTACCAGCATCGGTTTTTGTGCAGTTGTGAAGCTCTCATTTTCATAAGACGTAAAGTAGGTGCAGAGAGAAGCAGCAGCACCACGACCATCACCACAAAGAATGACTGACCAGTTACTCTGGGGACGGGAAGGATTTTTTTCAGAAGAGGGGAAACTGCATTAATGTAATTTTTGTCTGCACTCTTCCCCACAGAGACTCCATAACCCTGCATCTCACTTTGCTACCTATTCAGCTTCAAAGGAAAATGAGGTGAAGTAAAGCTAGATGAATCAGAAACATAGGATAAAATGCTTCTGAAAAGTAGCTTTTCTACCCTTCCCTAAATCTATACCTCCTAGTTATGAGGTTTTTCTTTCTTAGATGGTTTCTTTCTTCAACAGAAGCTTATGAAAGAACAGCTAGAGATGGACACAGATTACTAGAGAAATACATGCTTATAATTTACTTGAAGGAAAAGAGAGGAAGAGTCCAAGAGAAGGGATTAAGGAATAATGACATAGTGTCAAAAAAGAGAAAAGAAACAAGGGCAAGCCTTGTTCCATGAAGACTCACTGTAACCTGTACCCACACCAGCTTCCCAGGTAAACCAGGTGCCTCCATTTCTTGGCTCAGCATTTGGTGCCAGGCAGTGTCTTCCATTCCTATGTCCTCCCTGGAGATCTTGCTGGTTGGTGTGCTTCCTATAGTTCCTTTAGCAAGCAGGGAGCAGGAGTGGGAGAAAGGGTGAGCTGCGTGCTGGATTGTTGATGGAGCTGAGGGAAAGGCTCCAAGGAGAGTTCTGAGATGAAAAGGAGATACTAAATGGAGGCATTTTAAGTCAGGAAGAGGTAGATTCATTGGGTTGTTGTGTACAAGAAATGGCACTTTCTCAGTTTCCCAGGTGATTCGCTTGATTTTTTCATCATCTTTGTATGGTTGATTTTGTTGCTGTATGGTTGAACCTAGACACAAAATTTCTTGGAATGTACACTACAAAACCAAAATATATGGCTGGGTTTGAGGTAAGATATTAGATGGCTGGTGATGGGGGAGATCTTAGATGATGGTGGGGTCTTGGCTTCTCCAAAGTTGTTACAGGGGGAATGGATAGACTGAAGGACAGTTCAGGGAAATCATATGCCGTCTTCGTAGGTCTTGTTATAGCCATGCAAATGGCCAAGTTGAAGTCCCTGATAACTCAGATATTTCAAGGCTAGAAGTTGCTCTACATGAGTTGTACCACTAAAAGTTCATTTTAAATCTTGTGTAGGTAGCACCAAGTTACCAACAAAGCACACCTCTGGTTAGTGGAATGGAGGTCAAGGTGAGTTGTGAGGGTGCAGGTTAGAGTGTAGGGTCTTGATGAACAGAGCAAAACAGGATGCAGTGGAAGAGGGGAAGGAGGTCATATGACTCAAGGGTGTGCTCACTGCTCCTTAGTCTAAGCTCCGGGCTCCAATATTCCACTTATTCAGCTGAGGAGCAGATTCAGATGGTTCAAATGTATAAGACCTGGGTTTTTTTTTTTTTTTTTTTAAGGAAAGGTGCAGGTAGGAATGAAGGCGAGTAGGCAGGTAGGAAGAGAGAGGAGAAAGAAGCACTTTATTTATTTTATTTAGTTGTTTATCCTGGCTGTTCTCCCCACTCCCTCTGGCCACCCCCAGGATGTGAACCTCAGTCCCTAGGATGTACGTGGACTGTGCTTGGCTGGAGGTGGCAAACTTATCTGCTAGGCCACCAGGGCGCACCAAGACCTGGGTCTTTAACAAGATGAGTTATCAGTTGTTACATGGCTGAAATGTCAGATATACACAGATGAGAAAAGCAACAGGACCCAAATCAACAGTTGATATAAACTGCTGTGTAGACTAACAGCTTTTCTATGTCCTGCTGCATTGTGCATGGGGGTTAGTGCTTTCAGTGTTGAAGCCTAATGAACACAGAGAGGAGGAAATGTCACATCAGCAGGGTGCTGGGTTGATCTGCACTCATGTCTGGTTGTGGAACTAGATCTCTCCTCACCTTAATTTTTTTTAAGTCCTTATAGATTCTAGAAAATGCCCAGGAATTAGTCCATCGGTTTCTTATGGTTACAAAGAACTGGAATGGAGGCGGTTGCATAGATGGGGAGGAAACTTGCACAGGGCAGGAGGGTATTTTAGAAGCAAACATCGGTAAACCCTGGTGTATCACATGGGACTGAGTAATGGGAGGCTGTGCAAGAGAAAGCCTTCCAGGTCATAGCGTCAGGAAACATATTCGCAGATGATGATGAAGACCACACAGAAAATGATAATAGCGTGTCTTGCAGACAGGGAAAGGTTTCTTAGCATTAGATGAAACTCTGCGTATAATGTAGTCAAAGAAAGATGCCCATCATAATTATTTTTTCAAAAGCTACAATAACTCAAGCCAGTTTCTGGTTGATATAGCACTGCCAAGAAGAATTTCTGTATGATCATCAGCAGTGACTAGACGTGGCTTATTACAAATTACAATCACAGTTGCATACAAACAATCCATGGTCTATATCTCTTCAAAATAATTTTTCTCTCTAGTTAGTCCTCTACGGCCTGGTGAAATCCTGCTCATCTGATTATGTTACTGTATTAAAATGAGAGGCAAGGAAGGTAAGACATACTATTTCCTGAGCAGCTAATCAATTCAGACACATATTAAATACATTACTTTCACTGTCATATTGAGCCATTAGAACAACTCTATGCATTACTTATCATGAATTCTACTTCTCAAATCAAGAAAACAAGGTCTAAAGAGATTACATGGTTTTCCCACCCACTAAGGACAGACAGAATTGAAACCTGTGTCTAAGATCACTTCCAATGTAATTGTCCTTCCAGGAGTTTCTGCTGCTTCTCAAGAACAGCAGTGCAAAAGTACACTTTAGTCCAACCATAGCTGGAATATCTTTCCTAGGAATGAGTGAAGTTTCACTGGGCAGAATGATGCAAAACTCTTAAATATAGGCTATATATGTATGTGTAATATGTGTTGTAGTTTGTATGTATGAAAACACGTACATAGTATTTACATACTATGTACTATACAGTATTCATGCATGTATATGCATACATATAGGTATTTTCCATTAAATTTTAATCTAGGAGTCAAAGGTATGCATTAGTGATGTTCTTTCATTGTTATAAAGACAGAGAATGGAACTTACCCACATTATAGGAGCAGGGTGTATGTATGTGTCCATTTTCCGATAAGTGTCCATACTGGGTGCAGAATATGTACTAAGACTTACTTTCCTTGTAAAATACCACCTACCTCTAACCACATGAGTGTGTTAATATTTACCAGAGGATCTGACTTAGCTGAATGGCTACCTGGCCTTGGATCCATCTCCTTCTCCTGAGTCATTAAAAAATCAGCCTCATGACTACAAAGCTAGTCCACCATGCACCCACCTGCACCCTTTACCTCTTTATCCAACCAGATGGGTTCAGCCCACAGCCACGGTTATGTCATGAAGGCCTGTATATGAACCCCTCCCAGTTGCTCCCAGTTATCTGCACTAAGGATTTAGAAGTTTTAGAGCACTGGTGAAAAAATAAAGTATGCTTGGGTTTACTTTGTCATCTCCAGAACTGGGTTAAATCCACAATTTTAAGAAGTAAAATGTGTTAAATATATCTGTTAGTTATGGGTGAAGAAAATAAAATCCACGAATTTGGCTTTTGCTATTCTTTGTATGTTTCCCTAATAATCTATTACTTAATTCCTCCACTTGTTCCTTCTACCCATCTTCCCTGAATCGTGACTACTTGCTATAGTGGAGATGGGGTCCTCGTGGAACAAGGAGACAGAAGGGAGGGTAGGAGAGGTAGAGAGTTATGAGCAGGGCTGGGTGAGGCGGCTGGAGGTTGAGAGGGTGAGAACTGAGGACTCGCTGCAGGCTTATGGGAAGGTGACCCTTGGAGCTTCCCACACTGATCCTTAACCTGGGGTCTGAGTCCAGGAATTTGGTGCAATTTCCATCAGGGTCAGCTTAGTCTCCCTCCTTTATAGAAGAAAGGAGAGGTCAGAAACCCCAGATTATGTCACAGTCCCTGGGTAGGTAACTTTAGGGACTGAAATGCTGCTTGGGGCCAGGGACCAACCACCAGAAATATATTCTCCATTGTCAAAATTGTACTCTGGGTGCCAAGCTACTGTTTCTATCAAAAATTGCTCTCTCTTACTGGGATGTAAGATTTGGATTTGGAATGCAGAAATCTCCTTCACCCAGCATTGCCTGTGAAATCTCAGCACTTTAAGTTTCTCAGTCAAGTGAGAATCAGAATCAGAATCAGCATCGTCATCATCATTATCATCATCATCATAGTAATAGCAATAGTGCCTAACTTCACTGGCCTCTGAGGGTGGTTTTGAGGTTCCAAGGGGATCAAGCAACTGCAGGTGCTTTGTCAACTCTAAGATGTGCTCTAGCGTTTGAGCCATTATTATTAGTATTGTCAAAATGTCAATTTCAGCATCCCTTTCCATCTGAGTGGAAAGCCTCTTCCTCACCCACCTATTAAGAGGTCACTCGTCAATTCTGAGAGCTCTTTGCAACATGGGAGTTTGATGTTGCATCTGGTAACGAATGATTCTCTAAAGCAAAGGAACTTCCCCTGAAGGTTTGATGAATGCATTAATTTTTAGAAGCAAATACAAGGAGACACAGACCTTTGATTGAGGTTCCATGTCTAATCCTCAGAGAGTATGCATAATGAAATCATATATTACATCTTCTGAAACACTCAGAATGAGTTCCACTCTCTTGCAGGCTCAACACTCATCTCATACAGTTAGTTTGTATGTATTAGATGGTGTGTATGAGAAAAGGTCTCGTAAAATAAACCCAACTGTGCAAAATATTTCAAGATACGTAATATGGTGAATAATATCAGCCTCAATTTACCGGACCATCACACCGACATCAGAGATTAATGACCCCCGTCATGACTCTTCTGAGGCAAATAAACAGCTCATTGCAAAGGACCATTTTGATGACTGAGCAATCATAATAAATACAAATATAATAAATACAACTGGAGGCTCACCTTCCACTGTCTGCTTGATTGGACCCTGAGTGAACAATAGCCTTGGTTTGAACACTCTGAGCTTCATTCAGGAGGCAGGCTCCTGAGAGTCACTCTACTTTGTCCCACTCCTTAGGCAAGATTAGCCGCACATCAAACCAAACGGGGTAGGGCCCACCTTGATCTTCCTGTGCGAATACACTCGAGTCTTTTAAAACCCTGGCTCTCAGGATGTCTTCTGAGTGTGTGTCAAATCCTACAGTTATCTGATGTTAACTCTGGGTCAATGGGACACACTTTCAGCACCAAAGGGAAGAAAGTGGTCTTTTCTCCTTCTTCAGAAGATCTATGGACAGCAGCCTAGGTGATGTGTCAACACGGAAACAGCTTCATCCAACAATCATTTACTGAGCACCTACTATGTGCGAGGTGCTCTCTGAGACATGTTGCATTTTGTATGTATTTGACCGCCATTTCTCATGTGACCCTTACTTCGGTTATGAGGATACAGTGGGGGTCAGGAATCCTTTATGATGGATGAAGAAAGGAATAATAGAAGTTATGTAAGTTGCCCAGAGAGAGTAAGTTCTAAGTCAGTTCTTCTGTTCTATCCCATCAACCTTTCCTCTCTGGGCTGCCATCCCTCCCTGTGGAGATGGTGCCTCCCATCCAGCCCCTTCCAGCTGACTCAAGTCTCCATATTCTGAATGAGTTCTAAGAATTCCTTACTGGGAGAGGAAAATATGACTGCTCCCAGGTCCCAAAGGATTTTCCTAAAGACAGGGAAGGTCAGCTTTTCCAGGGCTTATCATCTCTGAGCATCCACAACATAAGGAGCTCTGGACTTTTCCTTCTCAGAGATCCCAGAAGTCAAGTGCAGAGGAGGGTCCGGAGTCTGTATCCCCACTGTGAGAGAGAGGACAAGAGTAGTTCCCTGAAGGTGGTTCGGATCCTAACACAGCCACCTTTTACCTGTTATGTAAACTGCCTGCGTTCCATTTCCCACTACGTCGTGGGGATAAAGGCAAACACCTTAAGTCAACTGGAGGATCTCTGCAAAGCCAGAGAAAGCCCTTAAAACAGAGGACAGCTTTGAGTAAGGAAGCATTCAATAAATGTGAGAATATATTGAAAGTCACTGAGATGAAAATGGTGGACAGGTTTTCTACCATTCCCACTAATGAAGAATGGATGATTCCTGATCCATCTTCACATCCAGCACTAACTCCCTGAGAGTCAAATCTCTATAGTAATGGTGTTGAATGAAACGGTGTTTTCAGGTCACACATTTACTGCAGTCAGAGAGTATCAGGCTGGGAGACTTGCTTGCGTGCACCCTTTGTACCGCACCCCTCTGACACAGCCAGGTGCATGAGGACGGTGCCCCTCAAGTGCCTCTTGAGAGAGGCTTCTAAACAATTCACTTTCTCTGCAACTTTTCTGCATTTTGTTTGTTTGTTCGGTATCCAATATATACATAAGGATTATATAACGATTACATATAAGGATTATATACGGTATAGGGATTTGACAGTGTTCTAGAGCCCCTTTCCTTTCTTCCAATTCTTGCAGCCTGAGGATACTGGACTCCTGTGCATGATTCATCTTGGAAGGAGCACCCACTTGCCCTGTTGTAAGCCCTTCGGCACCTCGGACCCTCCTCCACATGACCATGTGCCCAGCTAAGCCCACAGCCCCTCCTAGCCTGGGAGTGCTTACCAACATATGGCCGATGGCCTTTCGAATCTTGGCATGGCTTGCAATTATGGAAGGGATATTAGAAGCCAGGAATGCAAGCCCCTCATTTTACAGATGAGGAAAAAGCCCTTCCAACAAGAGGTTAGATGTGGGGAGACCCAGGATGGTCGTATCCAGCTAGGATCTCTTGACACCATATCATCTGATTTCCTGGTTATGTGTCAGGATTGTTCATGTAAGAGACTGGTCTCAAGGAGCTAAAGAGAGCAACTTGGAGAGAAGGCACTCTGACTGAGGGGGAGTTCGCCGCTGGGTGTATAGCCCGGCTCAGATGTGAACAGAGAGCAGTCGTCATCTCTCATCATCTCTCTGAGGCAAGCATCGTTCCAACCAAATCACAGCTCTTTACTGCCTTTCTATAAAGATTACTCATTTATAATAATAGCCCATAAATTAACAACTGCCATTAAGTTTATGGGCTTCTTCTTGTCAGAGCCCTTTTTAGCCATCAATTTATTTTTTAATAAACTCTCCAGGACTTGTAAAACCACAGTAGTTAATTTTGGGTCCCTGCTGAAGCGACATTTCTGATACTGATTCCCTTCTGTTGGTGCGTGCTGCATGCGTGCGTGTGTGCGTGTGAGTGATTAAGCCAAAAGGGCAAATACCAAAACAAAGATGAGGTCATGAGACAGTTGTCACTTTACTGGCAATTAGATGCGAATGGATGTGTCTCTGCCTGCCCTGGGGTCTGGGTGCCTGCATGGGGGGCTGAGAAGTACCCAACTGGAGAGCTTAGACAGAGGGCCAGGCTGGACAGCCAACTGTAATTAAGACCCTCCAGAGCAGACCAGGTGGGAATCAGGGCTGATCTACAAGTGACTTCTTAACTAAAATGAGCCCTGCATACCTCAGAGACCCAGGATAAAATAAAATCCAGCAGCAAGTTCTATGTCATGGAAAATGTAAAAGCTCAACAACAATAATAGTGAAGAACTCTAATACACTCCTATCATGCAAGGCACTGTGCCAAGCACTAGGTGTCCATTGGTGTTGCTGATCCTTACGCACCTTAGGGAGGAGAGTACCGCTCTCCCGGGTTCAGAGAGGAGGTAACCTGGGTGAGGTGACACAGCTCACTCACTGTAGAAAATTCAAGACTTCCAGTGCTGGCCATGGTCCAGTCTTACTGTCTAAAACTGTTCAACATGGATGTCTATTGTAATATCTGCCTTAATTTATACCGTAACTTCAAATATTTTCTACTAATTCCTAAAAACAGATAAAACCTAAGACAGTTTTATTAATATTCCAACTTAGATTCTGCAAGAGAGTGGAATGTGATCAGTTTGCCTTTGTTTTTTCTTAACATAAAAAGGAACTCTTTCAGTCCTCAGGTGTTTCCGTGGGGGCAGGAGAGGGGGGCTGATGACAGAGGTGGCCCCTCCAGACACGATTCAGTCTGGGGACACGCCTAAGGGCAGAACTCAGCTGTGAACTGACAGGATTTGGCTAGGGTATCTAGTTTCCCAGTTACTGCTACCATTGAGTGTCTCCACCAACGGATGAGGGGACATTTCAAGTAGATTCCTCTCTTGGCCACCATTCCTTCCACAATTTATGGTAACAGACTGGGTAGACAATCAAAGACATAAATAAAGCAGAAAACCTTGGTTTGAGTATCATACCATGAAAAGCTTATAAAGACCTCAATAACTTGGCTAGGTCTCTCCTCCCCACCTCTGTCAGACTGAAATCTTAAGCAATGAAAACCTTGACTGTTTATGATGATCATAATTCTAAAGAAATATTCTCATGATTCAAGTTCCAGAGCTAATAAAGACTCATTTGTGAGAAGTTACACCCAGAGAAAAGGAATCAGGGAGTACATGTTTTGGTCCCTTTAGACTGGTAAACAGTCCACAAAGAGTGTGCTCTGTAAATGGCAAAACTATCACATAAAATGTTTGGAAGCATGTTCGTGTTCTGGAGGAAAGTCAAAAAGACACGAGCACAGAGAGTTTTTTCTGTACCCTCTTGTATCCATCATATTTTGATGATGCTTTGACATCTTGGCACCGTGGCCTAGGGAACAGCTGCTGAACCCAGGGTTGGCTAGGTCCCAGAGATGGCCAAGGATTCGCCTGTGAGCACATCTTAGCCTCCAAACCAACCAATTCCAAGTCCTCTAGAACCCCACCTCACTCCTTTTATCAGGCACCTATTGTCTGGGATATTGTTCCCTTATCCTAAATCACCCCAGAGTCACAACATCCAGAACCACAAAAATTCTTCAATCCCATCCCTCTCAGCTGCTTGCCTTGCTTTGCCAGTTCTTTTGAGAGAAATCCATAACCAAGGCTTCTGCTCATATTTTTTTCCTGATCTTCCTGCCTCCTGACCACCCTTATCTTCCCCTGTGGCCTTCCGTGGGGTGCCATGCCCCCATCTCATAGGGAGTGCAAGAAACAAACTGCCTATTCAAGGCAGTCAGTCATCTCCTGGTCTGCTGGCTTTGTCATACTGGAATGTAATCAAAATTCTGGGCGCAATTGTAAAAGTTTTGCTACAATCCAGAATAAATTCTCCCAAGTTTTGCTAAGGGAATCGCTCCTCCAGCTCTTTGTAAATCAAGAAGTGTTCATCATATGTGCGGGAACCCCTTCTTCAAAGGTTCTGTCATGCCTTTTCAGAACACTGGTTCCGCATAGGATGCTGGACACAGAGAGAGTGCTTGACTCCTAACTCCTGCTTATTGTGACTTTGGGCGGCTAGTCCCTCTAAATTTCAGAGTTCTCATCGGCAAATACAGATATGAAGACCCTCTCCCATGGTTCTGGGGTTTCACATGACATGGAATATGTAAAGAACCCAGCATTTTATTTGGATTCTCATGAATATGACACAAAGGGCAGCTTTTAGCAGCTTTATTTTCTCCCATCAACAGTCTTGGTACTTTTGAATGAGGCTCTGAAACTCTGTAGGTAGTATGCTCCCTTATCATAAAGTCTTTCTGTGGGAGCGAGATTGAACAGGTCTCAGACGCTCATATTCAGAGATCTGGCCTTTCAACTCAATGCCCATGGGTATGCTGGGAAAAAGACTCACACACTGGGTACCCCAACTGCCAGTGAGGGCTCAGTCAGTGGAACAGAGGGAACTCACGGGTAGCTATCTTCCCATCTATTCATTTGTGCTCACTGTCCTGTGAGAACCTCCTCTCTGAGATGGAATCATGATTTGGGGGCAGGAATCACCAAATGTCATTCATGAACTTGGAGGAATTTGCATTGACTGTCATTTCAGCTGCAGGAATTATCCCTTCCTTTCACAATTTAGAGAATTTGCACAGTTTTGGACAACAGCAGAAATGAATGGACTTTGTTTGGTATTTTCATTGAAACCAACTTTTCTAATTTTTTGCAAAAACCTCTTTATGTACACCTTTAGCAAAAGTATAAAATAAATGTACACCTTTAGCAAAAGTATAAAATAAATGAAAGTGATTGACTTTCCTATTAATCTTCAATGAAGTAAAATTAATTAGGTGAGCTAAGGAATGGGATATACTGATCAATTTAATTTTCTATTTAACCAAAGGCTAAATAGCTCATTTTGATTTTCACCAGTTTAACAAAAAAATCTTTCAAAGATTACCAGCCTGATTTTTCTCCTTTTTAAAGTAATTCAGTAGACTGAATATTTGATTATTTAATAATTCGGCTTTTCACCCACCTCAAATTCACTAATGTGAATATTAAACCTGTCATCTTAAAATATTTAAATTACTATTCATGTGTTCTAAAAAAGGTTTAGGAAAAATTACTACTTTAGAACATTCTTCAAAATTTACTTTTTTATAATCTGCAACTTTAAGTGGAAAATGGGGCTATCTCCCACTAATAGAATTAGGATAATTAAGTTTGGTTAAAAACTATTTTATCATAAACCTCAACTTCCACTCAAAGGGAAAATGGCTATTTCCAACATTGATTTAATGACTAGCATTTTTTTCAGGATCATTTTTTGGGTGAAGTTTGTGATCCTTCTTGACGAGAGTATAAGGTAACTTTGTAAAGAAAGCCAGTCTTTAAAAAATCTTTCATGTGTTAATCCCCTAAGAGTTTCCATACATAAGGCAAGTTCTCTTAGAATTATGATTCCCATGTGCAAAAATCATCACTGAGTGGACTAATTGGTCTTTGATTTGACTCCCAGACATCCCCAGTCTCGTTCACCATCACCAGAGGGGAATCAGAAAAGTGATTTCACTGTTTCCCAGCTCATCTTGCTGATTTTGGAGGATTTTGTGGCCTTGAGGTTCTTCCAGCTCCTGAATTCTGGGATCATACTGTGTCTTATAATAGTGGAGTGTGTGTGTGTGTGTGTGTGTGTGTGTGTGTGTGTGTGTGTGTGTACTACCCTGGTTTGCCTAGAATTAAGAAGGGATCCCAGGACTTGGAACCATTGGCAGGAATACTGAGTAAGTGAGAATGTGTGGTGGTGTGCTATGTGGGGTGTGAAACCACAGGCTCTGATTTATATACTGTGCTATTGATTGGATTTCACCCTGCAGGTTGTGGTAAGGATGAAAATGAGATTATATAGGTCAAATACCAGCATATATGGCAATAAGCGCTAAGTAGACATCAGCTATTATTATTTTTCCCCAAGTATTTCCAATACATGTTCATGGCATATTCATATTCATAGCAATTTTGTGTGGCAGGCAGAAGCATCTAGACTCCGGAAAACGTAATGATGTAATTGATGCTGTGGGTCCTTGTGGAATCTAGAGTAAAAACCAGCCTTCCGAGTTGGAGTGTTGGAGGGGTGGCTCAAGCACTCTGGTATGCTTATCTCAGTTTACCTCTCCCAGAAATTGGGGTTAAATGTGAAAATCCCTTTCAGCTGGTGTGGGAAACCCTTCCTCAGAAGGGCAGTGATTTAAACAGCCTACATGCAGCATAGATTTCAAAGTAATTTACAATCAATAATTAATCTAAACAACGGTACTGTGTGGGCCACGTTATTAAAACAGATGAGGAAGCAAAAAGGAGACTAAGAATTACCTTCGAAGGCTCATGTTATAGCAGATACTACAAAGTAAATGCTATTCGGGCATTATTTGTCATTCATGAGATGGGGAATTGGATTCCTTTATGTATGTAAAATCACCTTGGCATCTGGAAGGATAGCAGAAGCTTTCAGAGGCTACTTAGCAGTCTAGAATGCTAATTCATTTAGCCTTTTCTTATACTAATATCCTTATCTGAAGAGAAGGTGAAGAAAAATAAGGTCACTGTGAAGAGATCTGAGGAGACAACTGTGAAAGAGAATCTAGGACTGAACAAAACATACACAGCCTGGCACACAGGACATGGCCTCCCACCTATCACACATTCCTTAGCTCAGAGCTCAAACCCATCTATTCTGTGCAGAGAAAGTGTGCCATCATTAGCCCCAAACCTTATGTAAATTGTAGCTGAGTCTACACTCACTCATGAGCAAGGCTAGTTATGAAAGACTTTCTGTATTTATTTCTATTGTCTGACATCCATCCATCTCTTTGTCTATCCACCTGTCTATCATTTACCTATCCATCTATCCAGTTATCTCCCTACCTGCCTGCTTGCCTATCTGTCTGTATGTTTATCTATATATTCAATCTATCATCTACTTACTTATTATCTATTTACTATTCCTTGTTGACCCTCCATAACCATCACGGCTCTTGGAAGCAGGGAAAGGAAGAAATCTCCATTGCTTCATATTTGAATCCTGGCCACAGACTGTCAATATCTCTACTAGCACCCTGGTAATGGGGATGGTTCTGACCTGCCAAGTCTCTAGGATTTTGAGCAGTTGTTGAAACACTTTGATGAAGGCAAATTGAAGAAGAATATCTATGCAATTTCCTCCCAACAGGCTTATTGTTAGCTCCCTCCTCCATGCCATTTCCACAGTGTTCCATGCATTCGGGTTTGGCTAGGCTTCCGCTCTTCTCATTTCCTTTCTTGACACTTTTTCAAATATTTGAAGACAGCTGCTCTAACTGCCTAGACTTTTCTTGTCTGGTTAACTACCTCAAAACCCTCCAACTCTTTCTGATCAGAATACAGGCATACCTCATTTTATTGCACTTCACAGATACAGCATTTAAAAAAAACAACAACAAATGGAAGGTTTGTGGTGACCCTGTGTTGAGCAAATCTATCAGCGCCATGTTTCCAATAGCTCAGATGATGGTGAGCAATGTTTAGCGATGAAGTATTTTTTAATGCAAATGTATACATTAGTTTTAGACACAATACTACTACATATTAACAGACTATGGGATACTGTAAACATAACTTTTATAGGCACTGTGAAATCAAAAGTTTCATGTGACTGCCTTTATTGCAATCTTTGCTTTATTGCAGTGGTCTGGAACCAAACCCTTCATATCTCTGAAATGTGTCTCTGCAATATTCCAGATAGCCATTGCTTCGCCTTGAGGGCAGTGACGGAAACTGCTCTTAAAGTCTCCAGAGAGGACTGAGGAAGCGTGGAGTTCAACAGAAGCGCTATTTGTGGAGTTAAAAAAAGCAAACAAACACAAAACTCTCATTAAAATGGGAATAGAAGGCACATACCTCAACATGATAAAAGCCATATGACAAAGCCACAGCTAACATCATACTCAGTGGTGAAAAACTGAAAACCTTCCCCTAAGATCTGGAGCAAGACAAGGCTGCCCATTCTCGCCTACTTTTCAACATTGTTCTGGAAGTCCTGGCCAGAGCAATCAGGCAAGAAAAGCACATTAAAGGAATCCAGATTGGAAAAGAAGACATAAATCTACTATTATTTGCAGATGACAGGACAGCATACCTAGAAAATCCAAAAGATGCCACCATAAAACGGTTAGAATAAATGAGTAAAGCAAAGTGGCAGGATATAAAATGAACACAAAATCCAGCAGCATTTCTTTATGCAAACAGTGAAATAGAAGAGGAAAATCAAGAAAGACATTTAATTTGTAATAGCATCAAAAAAATATAAACCTAACAAAGTTCAGGGAAGAAACTTAACAACAAAGCCAGTTCCGTTATTCGAGCTAAAGTTTGCATTCGGTTTTGATAGTGTCACCCATGGGTGGATTCACAGGGAGCTTCCTGTGAGCTCATTCCTCCGTGCTATTTCCAGTTTCGATGCACTCAGGGTTGGCTCGCCTTCCTCTCATGCTCACCCCACTCATCAGCTTGTGGCAGTCCTTTTGGACACTCATTCTGTCATTGTCACATTCTCCAGTTGTCGGAGCTCTGTGTGAGTAGTGGTGCTCTGAGTGAGTTAGTTTCTGTGAACACTGTCGCTGAACCTGCATGTTTAAAGACGCCTGATGGGCCTTGTTGCCAGGAGGCCGGCTGAGAATTGGCCACTAGTGAGGATGACACCCAGCCAGCAAAACTAGAAAGTCGCGGAGAGTTTACCATGTAGATTGTTGCAGGGAGGTATTTTGTAGGAAGTCACTCACTCAGTCCTCACACCAACACGATGAAATAGGTACTGTGACTCTCCTCACACCCCACAGTGTAGCAGAAGCCTCTGGTGATGCCTGACCCAGAGTCCCTCCATCAGGGGTCCCACTCCCATGTCTGAGAACTTTGCTGCTAACAGCTGGCACCTGCTGCCTTCCCCAGCAGGCTGCCCTCGGCTGTTGGGTGGGAGCTACTGTGACACAGGGAGCGGGGGCTGGAGGGTTCATCCCACCACCTAGCAATGACTTGACTCATGCTGCTTGGCCTCTTCACGCACCTATCCTGCTTTCCCCTGCTCCATTCCTGGTTTTCCTGGAACGACTTCCTAAAGAAATCACTTCCACTTGATCCTTGGTTCAGGGTCGAGTCACTGTGCGAGCTCCCCACACCACCCAAGCAGGGACGTGGGTCCTGCGGGGACTAAGGACTGGGCTCCTGTCACTGCTCTGTGGGCTCTGCTCCTAAGTCTGATGACAGCTTGTCCAGAAAGTGCCTGAGCAAGGGCAAGGGTGGGCTGGGAGGTGTTGGGAAAGTGAGTCCCCACTAATGAATGAGTGGGGCTCATTCACCAACCCCAGGTCACCCCCACTTCAAAGCCTCTTTCTTGGACCATCCCCAGCTCTTGAAGTCCTTTTACTTTCCCAGCTGATTTTGCAGTCCCAAAGGTTGCTCGGGCTTTACCTATTTTCCCAGAGGCCTCTAGTGATCCTCTGGCAACTCTGTTTCCAGGGGGAGCAAGCAGGGAGCAGTGTGAGTGCCCTTGGCCAGAGTCCCACCCATTATGCATTCTTTTCCCATCACCCCGTACACTGGCATCAGCACAGTTCCCAGAAAGGATGGGCTGCTCCCCCTCTGAACTATCACCTGTTTCAGGGAAAACAAAGACCCTCTCCCCAAACTTTCCCCCAGAGTACTGGGCAGAGGGCCAGCTCTATTCTGTGTTTTCAACAAGTTTCCAAACATGCTCATTTCAGCAGCATTCACAGTCATTGACTCAGGGTCTTGGCCTTAAAACACCTTATTTACTGAGGAGTGAAAAAAAAAGTTACTCTCAAGTTTAAAATAAAAAAGCAGGCTATAGTTTTACTGGAAATTTTTCACTTGTGGGAAAATATCTACCCAGCCCCTTGAGAAATGCCATCAGCAGCAGGTAGAATTTATTGGCAGGGGTTGGGTCAGTTCCATGGAGCAACTCCCAGTCCAGATGTCCAGGTAATTTCCAGACCTTGTTTGTTTCCTTCGGCCTCTTTATGAGGCTGTAGATTAAACTGCACAGGCTGACCAGTTCCTGATTGCTTGGTATACATTGCAAAGATTTTTCACGGAACTCAAATAAATCTTGCTCTGCCCTAACAGAGTAGGGCTGATATTTCCTGGCAGAGAGGGACAGAGTTGCAATAGCTCTAGAGTGGATGGCAGGACTGTGATTGCAGAACCCAAATGACCAGTATAAAACAGTTAAACTGTGCCAGGGTGGAAGGCAGTTAGGAGGATATTTTTAGCAGAGCCTAGAAATAACTGAAAATAAAAACAACAAGTCTTCTGATTAATAAGAGATGGGCCTTCGAGCAGCGCTTGGTGTAGATGATGGCCTCACCCTTGTGCTGAAGTCCTGGGGGGTGCTATGATCCTGGTCACTCGGGAGGAGACATTTGCTGGAAATCATACTTTCCATGTGCTACACAGATCTGACAGGCAGGAACTGAAAACAGGAGGCTGCAGGAAGGCTCGTGGGCCTCCTAAGAGAGAATGATCCACCGTGATGTGGGAAGCAGGGAGGGGTCACCTGCAGGACCAGAAACACACGGGCAGGACACATAACATCGCGTCAAGGAGAGGGGGTTCAGGATTCAGTCAGGGTGCATCGCCCTCTCTGTGCTAAAGCCCTTCCCAGTCAGCTGGGAGCAGCGTTTTTAGAGAATGCTGGACTCATACTGCATTTCTCTATACTTCCAACTTTATGACGGCATCAAGTGTAATCAAACATTACCATAACTCAATTATGGAGAAAACAGTAGTAGGGAAAAATTATACTGTGTAAGTATAGATTTTTATTTTCTCCTAAAGATGCTCTCTTCCTGAATCAATTTTTTTTTGATGTTCGTTTTCCTGGGAGGGTATTTATCCATGTCTGCCTCGTCTCAGCGGGAGAACCAATAAGGAACTTGCCTTTTCCTTATTTGCTTTCCAGCTAGTATATCACTAAGATTCATTATGTGTATCTTTAAGTCCCCAGCTGGAATTGCAACGTTATTAACTACACATGCTACTCACAAGATAATTAACACAGTGTCTCAAGCATAGTTTTTCTAGAAGGTACAACTGTCCAGTGCAAAGAGAAACTTGGCCTTAGATGATTTCATCTTCTTAGCAAGGGATAGCTTACATTTTGTTCAGTGCCACCCCAAGATCTCTTGATCACTCCCATGGTTAAAGCAAAGGCAGGGGATATCTTACACGCTTGATAGAGGAATATCTCTTACAACAAGTTAATGTGAGAGAGCCTGAGTGGTCCTGGGTTTCACACCCCAAGCCAGGCAGGCTCCTGGTGTTCGCTATCATTACTGGTGGGGACACTGATAGTGTAGATCCAGTAGGACACTGACTCTTTTTTTTTCACATCTGTGAAAATGGTTATTATTCAAAAGATTGGAAATCACCAGTGTTAGAGAAGATTTGGAGAGAAGGAACACTTGTACACTGTTGATGGGATTATACATTTGTGCAGCCATTATGAAAGCAGTGTGACAACTCAATAAAGACATAAATTGCACATGATGCAGTTAACCCACTTCTGACTATCTACCTGAACAACACAGAACTCTAATTTAAAAAGATACATACACCTTCATACGCATCTAGCATTACTTATGGCTGACTTGTCATGCTCACTTTTCACATCGAATGAAGGTCACCCTGATTTGCCTGCTGACGACTACTGAGCTGTTAACATGGAGGAGACACTCTGATGACCCAAGCACAGTAGTCATGGCCCAGTTTGCTGCCTGGGCCTATTGTGGCCTAGCCAGGGATCTTCCAGCCCAAGTGGAACTCTGGACTTGATGATGGCCTTAGAAGCAGCTGACAAGATGGGAGAGGGATCTGGAGGAAGGTTATATGATCTCTAATGACAGGGACCCACTCTTAGTTCCACCATCGCACCAGCTCCCATCCTGGACTCCAGCACACGGTCACCCTCCATACATGTTCACTGAATGTGGACATTTGACAACTGGGGTTTTTAATGTTGATTCTCCTTGGAGAAGCTCAATGTGGGATCAAGTGGCACCCAAACAGCTCCATGTGCTCAATGGACCACTGGGGACTCGGAAGTTAAAACTGTCCAATCATCATGGCATGTGGTTGGTGCTGAGTGAGTCTGTCATCAGAGTCCTGGGACCACATTGGGTTACAAAGATGGGCTCTTAAGCCTTGCAGAGTGCCTGACAAGAGCAAGGTGGGACCAGGAGGGGCTGACTAATTACCCAGATGGGACTTAGGCCTTGGGATTGGCAGAGGCCTGGGCTGAGAGAAGGCTGTGGAGGTGGGAGAGGCCCAGTCAAGAGAGCAGGAGACTGACACCAGGATAGAGCAACAACATGGCTGCCCCGAAGTCCGCTCGTGTCCAGGAATGTCTGACTAGAAATGAGCTCGCTGCATTACTTCTGTTAAGGTCCCCAGGCCACAGCCAAGTGGTGGATGGGAATTATGTGGGGAGAGAGGGGTATAAAGGCAGCAGAGTGACATTGCCTGCATTTCTCTTCCCTATGAGGTCAACCTCTCTGGCCACAGACAAGATGTGGCAGTTCATGGAAGCTGCCTTTTCCGTTGATTTACAAGTGTTTATTTTCCCTTTGAACAAAGTGCATGTAAGCTTAAAAACCAGACAGCATATAAATAAACTAATTGAGAATGTATGTATTAAGAGTTTAGTGTCCTTTCATGAATCTAAAGTCTTAGAGTCTTTCCAAAACAAAGGTGATTTCAGACTGCAGGCTTTACCTGCTGTGAAAACTGTGAAACTGTGAAAGCTGTGAAAACTGGTGCCGTCTATATATATCCCAAGGACCTGGGTTCAAGACCAGGGGTAGGGGAAACGACCAAGATGAACAACTAATAAAAGAAATCTCTCTCAACTCTCTCCTTGCTTGCTGGCCTTCTTTCTTCCCTGTGCCTATGCTTAAAAATTTTTTTTAAAGCAGACACTTGAAGGAGTAAGGGATAGGATGGCTATGTGAGGAAATTAGTTTAAGAACAATGACACTTAAATCCTTAAAGAAATATGAGGGTTTTCCTGACTTCTAAAAAAACAGACACACACATATTCTCACAAATTCATACCCACTCACACCCACTTCCAGACAGAATAGAAGACCATGCTGAATGAGTAAGTTCTAGCAGTAGTAACAATTTTCTAAAGGAAATATGTTTCTAGGCAAGGCATGCCTTCGGTTTTGACAATAAGAAGACAACCAGAATAGCGATGATCTGCACAGTGCTAAGAGGAGGCTTGACAATGATCTTGCATTTTCTCATTAATGACTTTATCTATCAGTATTGTATGTCAGAGCACAGGGCTCCGGGAAGGACTTCTAAATTCACGATTCAGTATCCTTGCTCAACAGTGCAGCCCTCCTCTCCTCACTGTTCACTGCCACCTAGTGAATTTACTTGGGAAAGACACTAGAGTTGGAAACCAAGTGTTTTTAAAAGGCAATAGCTTTCACGGGTGATTTCAATTGTCAAGTTACTATGTGGAGCAGGAAGGTGGAAGCTCTTGCCGACAGGGCCATGGGGGAGTTCATGAAACCCAACCCACCGGAGCAGAACACATAAACAAAGCCACTGTCCGGCAGAGCCTTTCGGAAAGAGCAGGTGGAGGTCAGTAATTCATGACAGGGCAGGGCTTCTTCTAACCGCAGAAGCCCAGCTGGGCAAGAGCCGTCTGTTCCTCTGATTGACCTAGAATTGAACCCATGTGTCGGGTAGCGGGTCACACTGTCCATCCCGAGCAGATGTCAGGTGCTTGGTACAGAAAGAGGGGTGTGGAATGATCCAGTGCACGTGGGACACGGGAGGTATTAATATGTTAATGAGGTCTCCTGAGAGGCACATCACAGAAGTGAAGGAAATGTAATTAGAATGGAAATGTAATCATGGGCCGCTTTCCTACCTCTCAGCTCTGCCTTTGACCATGTGCCCCTCGTGAAGACAAAGACTCATCTCCCAGAGGGGGAGAGCATCCAGGGTACCCAGCACTGACTGAAAGGATGCTTGTTACTCCATCACTGTGTGCACAGAAGTGTATGAGAAAGGCAGGTATGGGTCCTGATTCTGTGAATACTGCGTGGCTGAACTGGCTCTCCTGGAACATTCCTGTAGGCTTCAAGTTCTACTTGCCTCTCTGTTGGGTTTGTGAGCACCTCAGGCTGGAGAAGCAGACAGCTCACGGTCTGGGAATAATACCTATATAACCCTGTGACCCCAAAGACAGACATGAGATTTGCAATGGCTACAGTCATTAACATGTGTGCATGCATGCATGCATGCTTACATGTGCAAGCATGTGCATGCACACTTGTGCCTGAATGCAAGTGCTTTGTTGTATTTGTGTGCACATGGATACACTGTGTTCATGAGTACGTGCGTGTGTGAGCACGAAGGGACCGACGACATTGAGTTTCTTATTGTCTTATTGCACATTGTCTCTGAAGGGTGAGTTAATAACGATGGTGACAGTTAAGGAGGAGATAGTAAGACTACTTGGCTCAGAAACTTAGAAAAAGAAACCAATGATTTTAATAAATAGACCAAAATGGAACGCTTAAGATTTATTTGTTCACTCAGGAGACCACTGACCATTTAACTCAGACCCTCTTCCTAGGCATCCTTCAGACTGAATGCTTGTCTTCCAAGAACTAGTTCAAGGTTTAAAGAGTTTGCAGGTAGCTCGTTAGTGCTTCTTTTTCACCCTCACTTTCACGCTCAGAACAGAATTGCCCCATTGCAAAAATGGCAATATCATTTGGCACTGGGCCATTCACTGATGCTATTTCTGTTGTAATTTACACTTGTCAAATGAATTGGAATGCTTTCAGGACCCGTGGGGACCTGTGCTATTAATAGAGCGACACAGAAAGAGGCTAAGACATCGCAGAGGATCACTCAATTTGAATTGTTTTTTTTTTATGTGCTTCTAAACAACGGTTTCAACTTTGGCACTTGGCAGCCTGAGGCCAGCATCGTTTGCTGGGTTTATGGCTCCAAAAGCATTGCTTGTATCCTATATGGTGGATCAAATCCTTATTCTCTATTAATTAATGAAACAAAGACCACATGTTTAGGTGGACCACATATGAAGTAGCACATAATTAAGCACAGCTAACATGCTTTCCAAATAATCTCCAAATCTTCCAAAGCTTGATCACACTGGTTTCTTCTAGAGCTTGGCAGTCCCGCCGCAGGGCAGGCTCAATGTGTGCCAATGAGCTCTTGCTCTCCCTGGATTAGTAAAGCCAGGAGAACAAGAAGATTCGGGGAGCAAGAATGAAGAACTAGAACTCTAGTGCGATGCTGTGAATTTGGATCATCTGTACCCAATTGAGAGAGGCTGTAAAAAATAACTCTCACCATCCTGTTCTTGGGGAAGAGTAGTGCCAACCCTTCTTAATTAGCTCTTTTCCTGGCAACAATTACATAGAAAGAGTCTGTGATCTCCAAATCCCACTGCATGTGGGGGTGATATAACAGAAATCTTCTGGGCCACTTTGGGGAAAAGTTCTTTTTAACCCAACTTTGCAAATGAAGTGGTTTTGAAGTGCTAGCCATTCCCGTCTAGCATTATGAAAGATCACTTCAAGGGAGTCAGTTTTAAACAAGTGATCTTATATGGGGCTTATCCTGTTTGACCATTAAAAAAAAAAAAAGAGTCAGGCAGACCTGGACTCTGCCGTCCAAGAGCTGGGGACCCAGGAGGGACAGAGATTTCTGGGCCAAATACACAGTGAAATAGAAGTACTAACAGCCAGGCATGGCCCACCCTGACCTTCCAGTGAAGGCACTAGCAACAAAGCTCATTTGGCAACATTGCATTTTGATTCATTCACTAAAGCACAAAAATATGTCTATTTGTGGAAGACACAGGCTATCTTATCCGACACATATTCTCTACCCTAATGGTCTGTGAGGAACCTTAGAAAAATTTTAGAAAACTTTTAATTGTTTAAAGGCAGTCATGATGACAAATTTAAAAAATCATTTGTTCTGATTCTCTGCAGACTTTTGCTTTTGCTTGATAGGAAAGAAAAAGGTAGTAAGGAATATTAATAATTATTAAATAATAATCAAGTAGCTAGTATTACTGAGCACTAATTATATACTAAGCAACAGTTTTACAATGGATTTTACATGATTCATCACCTGTTTAATCCTAATTTTCACATGCCTTGTAAGATAACATCATTGCAATGGATTGAATGGTCGTGTCCTTTTCCCAAATTCATATTTTAAATTCCCAATCCTCAATGTAATGTGATAGGAGACAGGGCATTTGGGTGGTGATTAAGTCATGAGGGTGGGGCCCTCATGAATGGGATTAGTGCCTTAGGGACCTAGAGAGCTCTCTTGCCTTTTTCTGCAATGTGAGGATATAAAGACATCAACATTCAGCAACCCAGAAAAGGGTTCTCACCAGAATCCAACCATGCTGGCACCCTGATCTTGGACTTCTTACCTCCAGAACTGTGAGAAGTACATTTCTATTGTTAACGCCACCCTGTCCATGGAATTTTGTTAGAGTAGCTCACACCAGCTAAGACAATCATTAGCTGCTTCACAAAGGAGGGGGTTGAATACCCAAGGTAAACAACTAATGTATGAAATATAAGCTTTGGACTTTCTCATTCCAAAGTTAGTGCTCTTGATTGTTATACCGGTGAATATATTCTGCCTTAGGTGTCTAGTTACATATAAAATTTCTTCTCTATTTCTATTTTCCAAGCCCTGGAAGTACTTAGGGAACTATTAAAATAGTCTTTCTCTAAAGAAGACTAAACAAGGCAAACTGACTTTAGAGAAAAGTCTTCATCTTTAACTCCTATCTCTGCTCCAGCAAATCCATCCCATATACTGCCATTAGAATTATGTTCTTATAGTGGAAGTAATATCATTTGCTCCAATATCCCAGAGCTTTCTTTGCTTGACTGGTAAATACTTCTGAATAGGTGCTCAAGGACCAAAGATCCAGCCTCAAAACCATTTGAACCATTTTTGTCTCTCAAAACCATTTGAACACTTTTGTTTCACGTTTAGGTCCAAGATTTCTGTTCAGTCTATAGCTCCAATTCTGCTTGCCTTCCAGGAGCAGTACAGCATAATGAGTGTGAACCTGGCGCTGGCATTAACTGGACTTGCATTGGAATTCCAGCGCTGCCACTTGCCAGCTGTGTGACTTGTGACTAGTTATGTAATTTCTCAATCTCTGATCCTTTCGTGTGAAAACACGCATTATTGAAAGCAACAAATGAAATAACAGATGTGTAACACTTGGAATTCCTGGCACCCATTATCCAATACATGGAAGCTCTATCCATTTTACTTGGGAGATTCTGTGTGCTTTCTTAGATCTGTGTTTCAGTGTATCTGTGCACAGTATATTGGGTTTGTTCTCTCTCAAATGAGCTTCACATTCCATTAATATGAAATTTCAGTCTGATGTTTGCTGTGTGCTCCAAACCCATACCTATGGTTCAAACTTTCCTCTTAGTCTTCCAGATCCAATCAGTAAGACAATCTGTAGAGTCTAAATTTACAGGGCAGAGGTGTTAGGAGGTAAAAGAGCAAAATCAGAAAGTTGTATGATAATTATGATCCAAACAGCTATAATATATTGAACACTATGCATGAGATCCTGCTTGAAGTGAGACAAGTGTATTTACAATTTTAAATCTTCGAAAGATCAGTGCAATTTTTATAGTCCCTCTTTCACAGGTGGGGGTGTTAATGATCAGAGAGATTAAATAACTTAAGCGACAGAACCTGGTTTGAACCAAGGCAGCCTGGCTGACTGCAGGACAAGAACTTCTGCATGTACCCACTGTCTGGCCACTGCGCAGGCTCTCGGGTGGAGCACAGATCTCTGGTTTTCACCCTAAATGTGCCAGTCTCTGGCTGTTCATCCTGCCCCTGTTTTAGTCAGCATGGGCTGCCCTGTCATGTCATTTTTATCTCCATGCTCATTTTGATTCCCCTGAACTTATGAATTTAAAATCACTGAATGCATGTGGTAGAAGGGCTTCACTTTCTATTGCCCTTTTATTTGAAGGAGATTCCATGCTGGAGCTTCAAGGAATTCATTAAAAAAAAAAAAAATTCAGCTGCAGCCAGAGCTTGATATACTCAGACTGGGAGAGCATGCCTAGAAAAATGTGCTGGTGCACATATTTTCAAATTGTTCTATCATTCTCTGAAAGGCTGGGCTGGATTTAGGTTCTGAGAAACATAGTTAAGAGGTTTTATAAAGGAAGAGAGATCTCAAAATTCTACCTTATATTTCTCCTTCCTAAAATTGGAAGAAATGAAGTATCTCAACCTTTTTATATTCAGTTATCATCTAGGATCTGGAATAGTTTATTTTATATACCCACTAGGTCTCAGAATCAATCACACACTTGAAGCAACACGGAAAAGTCAGATCTATTTACAGTTAGGAAAGCTGAGTTCACTGAAGATTATTGCAGGCTAGAGATAAAGCATATACTTTTTTTTTGAATGAGAGGATTTCACTTTCTCCCTAGGTTTTCTAATAATATTTTTTAAAACAATGAGTAAGTGCCTAAGGGAAAGTCAGTCACTCAATGAAGGCCATAGGGAAGCTTGAACTAGAGGTTTAGAATGTGTTTGAACATTCCCCCTCCTGCCTGTGAAACTTTGGGCAAATCTTTCAAAATCTCAGCCTAAGCTTCTGGATGTTTCACACGTGTGGACGGGATGGCACAGTGGTGTTTACACCCAGGAGCTCCCAAGAGCCCCTCCCCCACCTCACTCCCCTGAGGGCAAAGCTGGTTTCCAACCCAAACGACTCTGCTTTATCCACTATGTGGTAAGTTCAAAAACTCTTTTATTAAAACATATTCCACTTACGACACAGATGTTTGAAAACCTGCGGGTTAGGGGATAGGTGAAGTTAGAGAGCCTCTCCCCTGTGATGTCATGATTCTTCTGGCAACACTAGATCACATGAAGACTCTCGGATGGCCTAAAATGCCCTACTTGGGGGTAATGGAGCTGACCCGTAGTAGCGAACTTTGGTGAGACACTTGCCAGACGATTTCTTAAGAGCTCCTTGCTACATAGGAGGCTAAAAAAAAAAAAAAAAGCCCGTATGGATTGCTGCTCAAAAGATGCTCATCACTGACCACAATTCCAGAGAAACTCATTTACATTTTGTTATATTTTAGGCACAAGTTAGCTTGAGACAGGACAAGAAGCGGGTAAAAATGACACTGGAAATCCAAGGAGAAAGGCTGTCAGGTGGAGAGCAAAATGGAGGAGACTCGATATGGAGAGGAGGAGACTCATGGCCCTTCTGCCTGCCTCCTCTCCTGGTCATCGTCCCCATCCTGAGGATTCTATCTTGACTGCTAAGCCTGGTTTCTAAAGGCTAACACCACCACACGTCCCCCTCCTGAATACTGCCCCAGACTGGTCACAGGCAAACCACAGAAGGGCATTCTGGTCCTCCCCCGCCCTCCTCATGTTGGCATTTTTCTGGAGGTCCTCTCATAGGAGTTTAAGCCTATCTCCCACCAGAAGTTTGATGCATGACTCTCTTTCAACTATTTCTAGAACCATTTAAAGAAGTCAAGCTGCTTTTTCTGGATGTAAGTCTAACCCATGGATTGATAGGCTTTGAGGGGATAGAAGATGGAGAAGTCCTCGCAGCTAAGTAAGATTTGAAAAAATACAAGATGCAAAAGAGCTCTGGAGATGCATGGGGGGGGGGTGTGCCCTGGTGACCTAGTCATTTAGCCCACTGGGTGCAGTCCACATACATCCCAAGGTCATCAGTGTAAGACCTGGGGCAGGGAAACAACCAACTAAATAAAGATGCTTCTTCTTCCTCTCCCTTCCTTCCTGCCTGCTTCCTCACCTTTATTCCTGTCTGTACCTTTCCTTAAAATAAAGAAAAGAAGAAGAGGAAAACAAAAGCTCAGGGGTGGGAAGACTGGAAGAGTCTTTGAGAAGAGAAGGACCCTGGGGTTTGTTGCAGCGGTGAGGCTTCCAGAACACACATTCACGGTGTGCAGCCTAATCTCCCTCAAGAGACGGACTGAATCATGCCCGTTCAGTTTTTATTAGTCAAGCTTTTGCTTTCTCAAATATGTCAGGGCACCCTGACCACGGACTGTCAAGACCCACATGAACCTCACAGAATGTGGAAGGCCGGCTGGATTACAGTTCGCAATTTAAAAAGCTTGGAAGTAAAGAGACTTTGTAGGGAAAGGATACCTCAGGGAAGATTCCCTTAGCAATATTGTCCTCTGTACAGGATCTACGTTTTATGCACAGCAAACACGTGAACTTCAAAGCTTCCTCAATTAGGTAGATTTGGCTTCTAGCACAATGTTATTGTTAAGTCTTGAAGAGAGGGGGGTAAAAAAGTCTTGCAGAAATTGTATTCTTGAAAAGAGCAGGCCTTGGGTGTTCTCATTTGGCGTGTAGCCCTTAAATAGATCTGACAGCTCAATTTTCCAATATGATATGCAGGAAATATGAAATTAGCTCCCAATTATATCCGGTACAGTGAGTAGGTGCACAGTAGCTTCCAAACAGGGCAACTTGTCACAGCTACTTCCTGAAGCTTTATTTTCTAAAATTCTAAATCCATCTATAGACACCCAAGGACGCTTAGGGAAAAAGAGCCAGAGAAGGAACATGATATGATATACTTTTTCTTCGATTTGTGTGTCTTTGATATCTGGCTTCATGACACACGCTTCTCCTTTACATGGGTGTCTGGGACAGCAGCGAACCCAATGGAAAAATGACAGAAGCCACAGTGTCAACCAATAGGATCAGCGACATGCCCACTTAAGAAGATACAAATGCATATGCATGCAGATACGTTCTGTGACTATGCTTTTCCTAATGGGATGTTAATGGATTCTTGTTAACAAGAGGGGCATAACCTCCCTCTTTCTTATGGTGGCTGGAATACAGACATGATGCTTGGATCTCGAGCAGCCATTTAGGGCCATGAGGCGGTATGTTGCGGATGATGGAGCAACAAAACACAAGAGGCCTGTGTCCCTGCCGTAGGCCCTGACTGTGGGGCCTATCCACCAGCCCTGGTTGCCTCCTTGCAGATGAGAGCTAACTATCTACCCTGTTTAAGCCACTACTCCTAACCCTAGGAAGTCTTAGTTTTTCTCTTCTATGCAGCTGACTGTAAACCTAATTGATATAATCAGTGTCTTTCAAATGCCAGGTTCCAATTAGTACATAACTGCTACATGAAGGCAGCACTCTCAAAGTGGGTATCTTACCTTGTCTGCCCACTCCATGTCAGAATTTTTATCGGGATGGTTAGTTGGAAGGTCACTAGGCTATTTATTTTTTTCCCCTTCTTCCCCTTCTGCCTTTTCTTCCTTCTGTCCTTTCCATAGCAATACCTAGAAGATTCTGAAACTCCAGATTTCATAAAGATGATGTTGAAAAGGATGAAATGGAAGTGAGAGCACCCAGTCTCCATGTGATAAGGACAACACCCAGTCAACAATTCCTTTTAAGTGTAAAACAACCAACTCTACAGGATGGCAGCATTCTAGTTCCTTCTTGCTGTGAAGTGGGCAAAGAGAAAGGTCTTTCTCCTTTCCTTTCTCTAAGCGCCTCTCGCTGGTCTTCACTGGCCTGGAGCACAGAATGTGAGCTGGTGGCTCCCACCGTCTGCCACTACAGCCGCTTTGGGGCCAGAGCCCTAAACTTTTCTCCAACATGTCTGCTCCCCCGAAAGTGAAGGTGATGTCGTAACATGCACCCACCCCTTCCTGGCACTGGGGATCCATGAGGGTCCTGCTCAGCCTCTCCAGTCCACATCTCTGCCGTCACCCCAGACTGGTCTGTGCAGAAAGGCGAGGTAGACTGAAAGCCAAGCCATCTAGTGAACATGGGTTAGTCCCAAAACTCAGAATGATGAGGTTAGAGCATGTGAAGTCACCAGAGTTAACCATGGTTGACCCATGAAATCGAATGTGGTTCGACTTACTACTACAGTGTCTGTGCTTCTCCTGTAAGGGGGAAACAAAATCCTCTTACACGCTCCCATCAGACCAGCTTCCATTAAGAGTCTGAGTTATATACATCTGCGGGAGAGGCTGAGAACTGTTCTTGAAGGCATCTCAGGAGAGTGGATCAAGGACCATGTGCTGAATGGAGCCACCCTCAGTCACACCTGCACCTGGGCAGGACTTCTGGGTACCAGGTGACCTCCCATCATTCCAGATCTTCTGTCTCCTCCTCCAATCTCCAGTGTCCCACTTACCCACCCCTGGGTCCATGGCACTGAGACTGACCCATGTGGGTCAAGAGCCAAATATGTATTCATCATCACCCTTTTTCGTGGGGTTGTGACAAAAATTGTTTCCTGGCTTTATCTAGAGTAACTGATATATAACATTGTAGAAGTTTAAAGTGCACTATGTGATGATTTGATTCATGCATGTATTGCAAAATCTTTCTTACATTAAGGTTAATAAATCCTTTACCTCACATAGTTGTCATTTCGTGGTAGCGGTGAGAACATGAAAGACCTACTCTCACGGCAAGATTAGAATCTGGCATGGTTAGCTGTAGTCACCAGGCTGATCATGTGATCCCCAGACTTACTTATCTTCTAACCTGAAGTTCATGCTTGACCAGCATCTCCCTGTGTTCCCCACCACTCATACCCTTAGCGGCCACCAGCCTATTAGTTCAGTGTTTCTATTTTCTGTATGTTAATGAGATCATGTAGTTTTTATCTTTACCTGACTTATTTCACTTAGCATAATGGCCTAAAGGTCTGCCATTCTTGCAAATGTCAGGATTTCTTTCTTTTGCATGATCGAATACTACTCTAGTTCATCCTGTGTATGCATGTATGTGTGCATGTGAATATGTGTCGATATATAATATACAGAAATATATACACTTATATGTACAATAATTAAATATTTCCCTTTGTGTCTAAGCTGCCAGAAAGATTTGTAGCAAAATTCATCAATAATTGTCATAAATTGCTCAATATAGGTGCCTAGAAATCTTCTCTATGTCTTCTTAACAAACGATTTCTCTTCTATTCCTCAATGTTTTATTCATGTGCCACTGGAAATATTCATTGAAAGTAGATGTGGTAAAAAAAAGAAAATTGCACACACAAACACTACTTTCAAAAGTATAGGAAGGGTTTTTGAAAAATCTGCTATGATGGAGAAAGACACCCTATGATTTATGTGGTACACAAAGAAATAAACAAATGAACTAGGTAAAACAACATTTAAACTCAAACGATAAGACAAAATTAGGGGTGGCACACAGTCACGTTGTGGACACCGGATAGTGTGAAATGCACAGATGTTTAGCTCAGGGATCTTTTTCCTTATGCAGCCCTTCCTCAAGACAGGGTAACCTATGCAGCATTGTACGTTGACCTGAAGCTTGGAATGCTATCACTGAGGCTGCTGTGGGAAAGATCAGGGTGTAGGAATCAAGACTGAATTTTAATCAAGTCAGTTCATTTATTAATTAAGTCATTCATACAAGAAATGCTGATTGAGAAGATCTACCTCAGGCAAAGCATTACGTTAGGTAACCAAAAGAAGTACGATCCTTGAACTGAGAAGTTTGAATTCTTGTTGGGAAATCAGATAGACATTATTAAGGGGCTAATGTATACTATTGACAATTTGTTTTCCCCTCCCCCAAACTCATATATTAAAGTCTAATCTCCAATGTATGGTATTTGTAGGGGAACATTTGGGAGGTGACTAGGTCATGAGGGTGGAGCCTCATGGATGGGGTTAATGACCTTATAAAAGAGACCCCATCAGGGGGAACTTTGGGGACTCAACTCCAGCATCAAGGGAAACAAAAAGAAAAATAAACAACTGGAGCTACGTTAAACTAAAAAGCTTCTTCACAGTGAAAGAAAACATCACCAAAACAAAAGGACTACCTACTGACTGGGAGGAGACATTTGTATTCTATATTTCTGACAAGGGCTTAATATCTAAAATATACAGAGAACTCATAAAACTCAATAACAGAAAAACAAGCAATCCAGTTGAAAAATGGGAAGAATTGGAGAGACATTTTTCCAAAGAGGGTAGACAGATGGCTAGCAGACACATGAAAAGATGCTCCTACTCACTATCAGGGAAATGCAAATCAAAACAACAATGAGATATCACCTTACACTTGAGAGATTGGCTGTTATCCAAAAGTCTGAAACAACACATTTTGGCAAGGATGTGGAGAAAAGGGAACACCTTTATACTGTTGGTGGGAGTGGTGCAAATTGGTACAACCCCTAAGGAAAACTGGAGATTCCTCAAATAGTTGAAGATGGAAATCCCATATGATCCTGCCACCCACTTCTGGATGTTGACCCAAAAGATACAAAAACACTAATCCACAGAGATTTATGCACATTCATGTTTATTGCAGCCCTATTTACAATAGCTAAGAGCTGGAAATTACCTAAATGCCCAATGTCAAATGAATGGATACAAAAGATGTGGTACATATATACAACGGAATATTATGCAGACCTTAGAAGAGATGAAATCATTTGAATCAACATGGAGGGATCTAGAGGGGATTATGCTAAGTGAACTAAATAAATAAAAAGGTAGATACCAGATGATCTCACTCATAGGTGGAATGTGAATAGACAAAACAAAGGAACAGAGAAAACAAAACCAACCCTTGGACACTTGCAATAGAAATGAGGTCATCAATAGGGAATGGGGTGTAGGGTCCAAATGGTGGCAGAGCCCACTGGACAATGGTGAAGAACACATTTGGTGGAAGGCAGGGTGTATTGACATATATCTGAGGAATGGGGAATGGGGAAACTACACATATGTGTTTAACATGTAAAATAAAAGTTACTGCAATAAAAAATAAATAAAAAGAAAGAGAACCCAGAGGCTTTCTTGCCCCTTTTGACACTTGACAACATAATAAGAGACCCCTTCTATGAACCAGGAAGCGAGCACTCACCGGACATGGAGCCTCCCAGCACCTGGATCTTGAACTCCCACAATCTCCAGACTGTGAGAGCCAAGTTTTTGTTGCTTTTAAGCCACTCCTGGTTATGGTCTTCTGTTTTAGCAGCACAATGGGACTAAGACAGTGCTATATAAAATATAAGAGAGTGTCACAGGATTCTGATTAACTGATAAACTAATGACAAAAAAGTTAAGTGCCATACACTCTGGTGGGAGACACCTTGCAGGGCAGGTGAAGGTGAGAATAAAGTCCCCACACAGCTCCTAATACAATGTAGATGCTCAGTGAGGAGTGAGGAGGGAGGAAGGGAGGGAGGGAGGGAGCAAAGAAAAAGGAGGAAGGAAGGAAGGGAAAAATTTTGAAGAGGCAAAGAGAATGAGTAAAGAGTTGTAGGGCCTGGGAAAGAAGTACTTGATGGTGTTGAAGTTCATGAATCATTTGAGAAACACTAAGCAGATAGCTTTGTCCATAGGAGGCAGGCAGGTGTGGAGGCACCTAAAGATGGTCAGATTCTGGGTCCTGCTGGTGGTGGGGGTGGGAGTAGCTGGTGCATCCATTTTCTCATTTAATTCTCTGAAGTAACTGGGAACTACGAAAATGGATGAGGAGGAGCAACATGATTCATGTGGCATTTTAGGAGAATTTAGCTGGCAGTATGAGTGATGGACTGGTACAGAGAGGAGCTTGTAGGGAGAGCCTTTTGCTGTGGTCTAGTTGTGGCTGCTTCTGCATTTTCTCTCCATTGATTTCAAAATAATGAGCTGGACCGAAGTGACAACAATAGCATCATGGGCCCCTCACATCTTCACACTTCAGGTCAGGTTTGTAGGAAGCCAATGATTTACATTTATTTTTCTTTCCAATTGCAAAAGAGTTTCCTTTTATTTGATGATTCCATCTCCGTGTTCATACAATGGGTATAATTATGATAATTAAGGAGACACACAAAGGGGATATTACATAGTGGCTGTTTAAGTGTGTGCTAATCGTGAAATGTGCACAGCACAGCGAGGGCGGACCTGAATGTTGGGGGGCGCTGGAGAGAGGAAGAGGAACTCTTTTATCTAGTACTATACAAAAATCCCCTCTAGCGACACTGATATCCTGCACATTCGAAAGGAAAACCAGCTCCCAGAATGCTGGGAGGTGCATCCCTTTTCATTTCATTCATCATTATTGAATCAAATGTTCCTTTAAAAAAAACCACAAACTATACATAATAAGCCCATTTTCAGAAATCATCTGCTGCTTGCTTCTTCAAGTTATCCACATCTAACTCTAATAAAGTCCTAATTAGGAATATATGTATAAACGTGTTTTTCTTCTTCAGCAGGTTTCTATTAATGAAGAAGTCACCCTTGTTTTCCCACTAAATAGTCTGAGAGTCAGACCTCTTGACCTCCAAGATAAAAGGTCAAGTAGTCTTGTTCTTCTGCCTCCTACATCCCCCGCCCCCCAAATCATCCTATGGCCAAGGATGCTGGGAGTTACCAGGGGTCAGCCCGATTCCATGCAAGGACTGGGCTGCAGTTTCAATGGACAGCTCTTTCTAGACTCACATTCCTGGGAGGACTTCCTTTGGACATTCTGTCTTCTCCGCAAGGCTTCACTGAGACTTATCCCTGCCCACTGCGCCTTCCAAGAAGATTCTGGGAAGATACTTAGGTAAGCTCTCCCAGTCTTGGTGAGATCTCTTCCCTGTTCTCCCTCAATCTTTTGCTTTGGTGTCTCCTCCCTGGGGGTGAGCTCTGGTCTTTCCACCGGTCGACCCTGTTCTCTGAAATGAAGGATTTTGAAAGCTTCACTGGAGCCTGTTTCTGTCCTCCCTGGTTTATAGCAGCCCTCCAAGTCAGAGTCCTCAGGCGGCATGTGTCTCAACTGGTGAAGCTCTGCAGGGGAGCAGGAGACTTCAGCCTAGTTATTAGGCAATATTCCACCATTCTTCTTGATTCTCTGTACATGCTTTACTAGAAACACCCCTTTGGAGTTGTGGTTCTGTAGGTCTGAGTGCTCTGGTCAAATATACTTCACTCTCACCCTAGGGGCTTTTAACCTTCCAATACCATGTTGTCCTACATACGACTGAAACATTTTTCAGAGCTCCCTTCACCTTGTGGTAGAAGACCTTTTTCCTGACCCCAGTGCAAAAGTTCATCTGCCAGGAACTTTCCATGGTACTATGAAGGCTGTAGCTATGTCCTATTCTATGAAGACTGTAGCTATGTCGTGTTACCATGACCAAGGACAAACAAGCATCGCCTCCCTACTCTGCTGCTGTACATAACTGATAGGAGTTGCCAGTAGAAACTACATGTAGCAAGGAGGTGAATCTCCACCTCAGAGTATAAAAGGAACTCCCCTAAACCCCCTGCTGCTCAGCTTTAGGTAACAATACCCCTGAGCCAGCACTGGTACTTGCAATAAAGTGCTTTTTCTTTACCTGTGAGTGTTCAGCTGTCAGTCTTCTCACCATCTGGAGGATCTGCCATAACAGTTGGTGCATTGGCTGGGAAGATCATCAGCTGTGTTGGCTCTTTGTTTCCACCACTGACGGGGGCCAACAGTGAGCAATCCCACTAGACCCAAGGTAGAGAGACAGCACCACCAGGTAATTTCTGGTTCCCAGTCCGTATTGTGCCTGGTGGGATTGAATTTCCTTTTGTGCCCCAGTGGACTCAGTAAAGGAGACAAAAGCCTTTTGGGACCAGGTGTCTGATTGGTAAGTGTCCCCAGGGACCCAGTCTGAATTCAGGCCTACCATTCACGGCAGAAGAAGCGCTTGATCACCCCTTAGGTGACATTGTTGCCTCTGAGAACAGGGACTTTCCTGGGTGGAAGCCAACTTGGATTGATTGGTGTGTGAATGTGAGAATGAATGTCCTACTCCATGGCAAAGGCTATGGAGTCTGTTTGAGTCCCAATCTGCGGTTCCGTGGTGAACTCATATGGCTTACGGTGCTGTCAACACTTGGGGAACTGAAGAAATTCAGTTCCTCCCTGCAGTGTTGATCCAGGTCAGGGGTTTATACTGATGCACCCTGGAAAACTAAGAGACATCTAAATCCCCGAAAGGGGAGAGGCCAAGAGGATGAAGTGAAAGTTGCCCTGTGTTTGTCTTGCATCTCTGTTCATTGGGAGGGACCTATTATCCACAATCATGGAAAGCAGTCCTCCTAAATGCATTGTTTTAGAATGTATGTTGCAAAACTTTAAGAAGGGATTTACAAGTGATTATGGTATCAAATTGGCCCCCTTGGAAATTATGCCAATTATTTAATTAGAGTGGCTAGCCTTTGGTGTAGGATGGTCATCAGAGGGGACCTTAGATCTCCCCAGAGTGAGGGCTATTTACAAAGTTGTGACAGGCGACCCATGCCACCCTGATCAATTTCCTTATATAGACCAGTGGTTAGAAATCACCTGAGTTAAGCCTCTGTGGATCCGGCTCTGCATTAGTGTCAAGGACAGTATAAGGTTTTAGTCAGCTAGGAAAGGAAACAGATACCTCAGAAGAAACAGAGGCCACCAATCTTTCAGGGAGATCCAGAGGAGGTTCCTCTGCAGAACTTGATACCTCTATATACTCCTTAGGCTGTTCCCAATGCTCCACCAGACCCAGACATGCCACCACCCTCAGTCTTGCCACCCTAAAGCCCAGAGCCTCAGCTGGACTCTCCAGAGCCGATTGGCAGATACCTAAGATCAGTCAGTCAAGGGTCCAAGCCACCAGTAGCCAAGCAGTAGCCCCTCTGTGAGGCCAGAGGTACTCAACAACTGGCTCCAGATGGGACCTTACAAGAGCGGGGGTAAGTCTTTTATTATCAGCCTTTCACTATGACTGATCTCCTGAATTGGAAGCACCATACCCCAGCTTACTCTGAAAAGCCTCAGGCCATGATTGATCTCCTGGAATCCATCTTTCAGACCCAGAGGCCAATGTGGGTTGACTGCTGCCAACATCTTCTCACTCTCTTCAATACTGAGGAGTGAATGAGAATTATGACAGAGGCTAGGAAGTGGCTTCAGAGTCTGGCTGGCACCACAAACACAGAAAATTGGGTAAAAGAAGCCCTTCCAGATAATGCTCTCCCCACCCCCATGGGACTCTAACACTGAAGAAGGGAGAAATTGGTTGGAGCGATATCATGAGGCCTTCCTCCAGGTCCTCCTGGCAGGAGCTAAGAAACCCGGTAACATGGCTAAGACCTCAGAGGACCTCCAGGAGTTCCTCCAGAAACCAGAGGAAAGCCCAGAGGACTTTCATGAGAGACTTTATGAGGCTTTTAGGGTCTATACTCCCTTTGATCTCGAGTACCCAGAGAATCAAAGAATGGTTAGTGCTGTCTTTGTCATCCAGGCTCAGCCCGATATAAGAAGGAAACTTCAGAAACTGGAGGGCTCTGCAGGCAAGACTGCCACTGAGCTTCTGGAGACAGCAAATAAGGTTTTCATTAATCAGGACCGGGCACTGAGGAAGGAGGCTGACAAGCAGTTGAGGAAGAAAGTAAACCTCCCAGCAGCTGCCTTAGGACAAAACTCACTGAGGCACTGGCCTTGAGACTCCCAGATGTGGCATGGGACTTTTACCTATTTGACAATGAGAATAAAGGGGTAGCTCTGGGGGTACTGACTCAAGAATCTGGGTCTTGGCAGAGACCAGTAGCTTACCTGTCAAAGCAGATTGACCCAGTGGCAGCAGGCTGGCCATCATGCCTTAGAGCTCTTGCAGTCAGTACACTGCTAGTTAGAGGCAGACAAGCTTACATTGGGACAAAACCTAAATGTTAAGGTGCCCTATTCTGTCATCACGCTCATGGATGTCAAGGGACAGCACTGGCTAACTCATGCCCGGATGACCCAATACCAAGGGCTCCTGTGAGAAAGCCCACAGGTGCGACTGGAAGCAATAAAAATCTTAAACCCCACCTTAAACCACCACCTTCTTGCCTGTTGCCGCGGGGGCCCCAGAGCATGACTGCCTAGAGGTTCTTGATGAAGTCTACTCTAGGCAGCCAGACGACAGACAAGCCCCTGCAAAACCGTAACCTCGTTCTTTATACAGATGGTAGTATTTTCATAGATGAGGGCAAGAGACACGCTGGCTATGCAGTTGTATTGGACTATGAGACTACAGAGGCAAAGCCTTGC
>RJWH01005348.1:0-79128 GCA_004363575.1 Solenodon paradoxus | reverse complement strand
CTTTTCCTCTGCTTTCCCTCCTCTATACCTTCCTCCCCACCTCCTCTCCTTCTCCCCTCCTCTCGCTCCTCCCCTCCTCCCTGTCCTCTCCCTCCTCCTCTTCCTCTCCTTCCCATCCCCTCCCTCCTCCACTCCTGTTATTCCCCTCTGCCTCCTAATTCTCCTCTTCCTCCTCTTCTTTCTCCCTTCCCCTACAGCATCTTTTCTCTCCTCTTTTCCTCTCCTTACTCCCCTCTTCTCCCTCCTTCCCCAGCCCTCCTGCCCTCCCCTCCCCTCCCAGGTATCCTAAGCCTCCTCTCTCTCCCCCTCTCACTGGGAAGAGCAGCCCTGGTTCCACATCTACTGGTGGCATTCTGCTCACGTGCCCATGTCCCCACACCTGCAGCCATGAAGTGGACACCCAGAAGGTGCCATCCCAGCCATGGCCACCCTGTACCTGGCAGTCCTTAAACTGACCACAGTTCGTCTCTACATGGGTTTCCAAGCCTTGGTCGGCCCTGCACCCTCAGTCCCAGCCTGGGCCTGCCCGCTCACATGGTTACTGGGTTTTTGTCCCCATGGTTGTCTCAACATGAGTCTGGGGCACCCTGTGGAACCTTAGGACTGTGCTGGGCCCATGTACCACTGCAGGTGTGGCTCAGCAGGGCCCATTCTGTCTGGGTGCCCATCTCAGTGTGGAGTTTGCATCTGCTGTGCTCACGGTGTGAGGCTCCTGGCACATCTCCCTCCTGCAGACATTCCTGGTGCTGTCCCGGTCATGTTGTTCCTGGGGAACAGTCCAGTGCCCTCTGGGGCATGTCCGGGGGAGTCTGAGGTGGGGCCTCTGTCCTGATAGGCCATTCAGCCCTGCAGGCCCCGGCCTCAGGCCTGGGGGACTTAATCTCCACTCCCAACTTCCACATGGAGAGGGCCTAGAACCCTGCCTCTTCCATTAGTTTTCAGGGTGGTTGAGTTAATGTAACTCAGAAGCGAAAACCTGCCTGTCATGACATCAGAATTGGGGCTTAGTCTCATAAACACAAGAGCAGTGTCACCCGCTCCGTCAGCCCGAGCAGTTAGCTTGTTTCTCTCTCGTTGCGCACATTACATCTGTTCTCTCACCCCATGTGCTGTGTGTATGCATGTGTGCATGTTTGCGCGTGTGCTCTTTATACATGCACGTGTGTGCAGTGCTCTAGTGCGTGTGTGCACACATAGGCTCACACTGTGTTCTATATGATCATCTACTTTTCTGTTAATGTGACATCATGAAGACGCTGCTGCCACTGTGTTTGGGAACGCCACCGTCTGTGTCTGTGCTCACTTACATGGGTGTACTATGTTTTATGTTCTCTTATTGTCTGTAACTCATTCTCAAGTTACTTCAGAACAGTGCTGCACGTAAGCGCTCTTACACACTCCTGACACATCCAGGACACGCTCAGGAGATGGTTTTCTCAGGCTGACATTAGGAGACGCTGTCTTCTCCAGGGCAGTTCGGTGGCCTCTTCTGATCTTTCCACCTGGTCCTCTGTGAAGCAGAGTTAGTGACTGAATATCCTGTGCCTGTAAGAAAGCTGCATTGCAGGATGGGTAAGAGCTGGGGGCAGACAAGCACAGCTGAAAAGGTGCAGTAAGAACTCAGAAAGATGTCTCTGGCACCCATTTTCATTCCTTGGCAAATGTTATTTTGGGTAACTTATTGCAACTTCTGGTATTTCATGTCCTCATCAGGTATTTCGTGTCCTCATCTTGGAAGCAATTTGAACACCGAACTCAGGATTCTTGGAGAAATACATGGAATAAAGTCCAGAAAGTGCTGCATTGTTCATGACACAGTGACGCACAGGGCCCGTGGGCTTTGCCCCGGTTGGGGAGTGTTTTATTGTGGCCCACACAGTGGGGGATGAGGTCCCCACACTATGGAAGGGCTGGCTCAGTGTGGGGAGTCAGCCACATGTGAGGTGGCAGGAAGCCCGCACCCAGCAGCAGGACAGGACCCTCTGCAGGCGGTGGACAGGTGCTGGAGTCTGGTGCAGCTCCTTCTCTCACCTATCAGATCCCCACACATGGCTCCTGGGGAGCCAGCACAGAGGGGTGCACTCTGGTCTGACCGGTAAGCCCTGTAGTTGCCTTGGCCCTCCTGGGGTGGGATTGTGATCGAAGGAACCCGACCCGGGGACAGATGGCAGGAATGGGGCAGCAGGACCTCCACCCTTCCTGCCTTCCCGGTGTAAGGCACGCTGTCAGGTTTGTTCTAGGAGGAACACTGCAAACATTCCCAGAAACAAAAAACAACTGTCCTGCTGTTCCTGGGCCTGCTGGGCTCGCTGATGGACATCTGGTCAGTGTGCTCTCCCGGGTAGGGGACTCGACTCCTGGCTCTGACTTACAGCTTGTCCTGTGCTCAGCCCGTCTTGTGTAAGACATTGCCAGGGGTCAGCTCACTCGTCCCCGTGTCCTGGGGAAGTATCACTTCAATGTGCTGGTGGCATGTGTGCTGGGTGGCGAGGCTGTGTCCAAATCTCAACCCACCTGTCCCCCTCTACCCACCCTGACCTGTCGCCTCCACACCTCAGGCCATGTGGGCACCCATGTGACACTTTTGGAAAAGACCTTCCATGAGGGGCACGTAGTCATCACAGATGCTCCGGACACTCACAGGGAGGTGAAATAGGAGGGACAGCTGGATCCCCAGGGGTGAGAGCTGTGGGGATGTTCAGAGAGGACAGAGTGCCCACAGTCTGACCTTTCATTTCCAAGTCTTAGTTCTACCAGTGGTGACCCAGGAAGTGGGAGGACGAAAGGGAAGGACAGCTGACCTGGGACCGCAGCAGGGAAGGTGACGATGGGGGTGCCCGAGAGCCAGGATGGCAGGAATGACTTGAGGCCACTGTGACGCTCATGTCTGCCATGGGAGCTGAGGGCTGGGATGAGCTCAGGATTTTTCGAGTTCTGCTTGGTCACACACATACATACGTGCACACATGCGCTGGCACATGTAAGCACATTATTTATTCTGTGTACACATTGCTATATGCATGTTAGGGTACTGAGACCTCAGTCCTGTGTATTCACAGCACACCCACCCCCAGAGTTCAGTGTCTTCACCACCACCTCGATCCTCCTCCTCCCTTCCCCCCAACCACTGTCTTACAGCCTGTGAGTTTTATTGAGATTTGTATGTTCATTTGTTTCATTTCATTTTATTCCACACAGAAGTGAAACCATCCTGTGTTTTCTTTCTGACTTTTTTAGCATGTTCCCCTTCAGTTCCATTCAGATTGTTTCAAAGTGTATAATTGCACCTTTTTTCAGTAATGGGAAGTCACGATCTAACTTGCTAGCCTTTCAGTTATAAATTCTAGTTTCCTTTCACAACAAGCATGTTCATCAGAATTTCACACACCTAAAATACTTAGATATGGAAATGTCCCCAAGTATTCTATCTGAATTGTGACATAAATGGTAGAAGTCAATATTTTCTACTTGCTGATTAGCTGCCTGCTCTCTCTCTCTCTCCCTCTTTGTCCACACATACCCATAAAATAAGTAACAAGTGACACATTAATCTTCCTAAGAACGATCTCAAACCTCAGTGTAATGAAGCATATATGATTATAAATTGCCACAACTGCTTGAAACTAATACATTTCTCAGCCTGCTTAGCATATTAGTGGTTTTATAATCATCTTGAGAAATTTGTTTCTCCCTGTGTACAGATCCTTATTCCTGCAGCATCTTAAAGTACAGGTAACTCTGTGGGCATGAGTGCAGACCATTTTTAAAGTCCAAATGTGTTCTTGTAAAGGGACTACCACATTACTTTTGGTTTTCATTCTTCTTAACATCTTCAGTTATGTTTTCCAATTATAAGCAGAAAATGCGGGTGAGCAAGACGGCAAGGAGGCGGCTGAGGCTCCCTGACGTCGAGGACCCTGGCTTCTTCTGTGGGGCCCATCTGATTTGCCTGTACTTTTGGACACAGCTTATTATCGGACTCACTTATATATCTTAACTTCCAAATTAATTGTGGAAGCAGAATTCAATTTATTTTTAAGACAATGGCTTCATCCAAAATCTCAGTAGGATTTGGGACAAGAGGCATGATAGTTTTTACTAGTAAATTAAGTTATTATGTCTTGACTGGTCTTTTAAATTAGTGGATTTAAAGGTATTTTTGGAGACTTTGAAATATGTGAGCTCCAAGGTGGGTCATGTTCATGTCCGATTTGTCTTATAACTAAGACGATTTCTCCTTCATTCTTTCAGTCGTCTGCCCTCTGATCACCCTGACTCCTTGCTCCCTGTGAGGCAGGGCCTCCTCATTGACCTGGTTCCCGTGGAGAGTGTCTGACCCCACATCCTGCCACACTCTGGGCACAGGTCCCAGGTGCATGCTTGGTCTGTGTGACCTGGGTGTCACCTGAAGGGAGGTAATTTCAGGATATTTGAGTAAAGCGTAAACATGCTCTGATTAAAGATGGTTGATGCCCGTTTGAAAACTCAGCGCTGGTGTCAGAGCTTTTAGGAGCCTGAGGGTAGATGATTTCTAATGCCACCACTTGCTACTTCAAAGTCCTCATTTCCTTAATGGTCTCCCAAGGGATGTCAGGTGAAATTGTTCCTGTTCTACTTTTCTCTTAGCAGGGATCTGTGACTAGACTTCTTCATCCTGAAAACGAGCAGCATTTGATATTCATAGGTAGCTGAGCTTTCCTGCAATTTGGCTTTGTAATATATGGTCTTTTTCTACCATTTGTAACTTTGTGGCACGTAGTGGTTTATTGTGGAGATGGTAAGGCAATTCAGGTTGTTGTTATTTTTTGTTGTTTTTAAAGTAACATTGACAACAGTATATTTAGGTGTGCAGGTTCCTTCCTCATCAAATATGTGATCACACCCCACACCCATCCCACATATTTCTAACAGTCCTTCCTCACTGCCCTTTGTTCCCACGCCACCTGCTCCCCTCTGAGGTAACCTCAATCTTGTCAGAGTCCAAGGGTTTGTTTTGTTTTGTCTGTTCTTTTGCTTTGAGTGAGCTATTCTGGTACTTATGTTTCTCCTTCTCATTTATCTCACTTAGTCTAATCCCCTCTAGTTCCATCCATGTTATTGCAAATGCCAGGATTTTCATCTTTTTTTAAAAAATAAGCAGTGTTCCATTGTGTATATATACTACAACTTATTTATCCATTTATCTGGATAAACATCTTAAGCTGTTTCCATTACTTGACTGCTGTAAATGATGCTGCAGTAAACATAGGGGTGCATTTATCTTTTTGAATTAGTGTTTTCATATTTTTTGAATGAATATCAAGAAGTGGAACTGCTTGATCATACGGCAGTTGTGTTTTTAACTTTTGGAGAAACTCATGCTATTCCAAAGTGGCTGCACCAACATACACTCCCACTGGCATTGTACAAAGTTTCCTTTTCTCACACGCTCGCCAGCACTTGTTTCTAGTCTTTTTCATATAGGCCCTTTTCACAGGTGTGAGAGTATCTTCTTGTTCTGATTTGCATTTCTCTAATAAAAAGCCAAGAGGTACATCTTTTCATGTGCCTGTTGGCCATCCATATGTCTTCTTTGGGGAAATGTCTGTCTAATTCTTCTGCCCATTTTTTGATTAGGTTGTTTTTCTGTTGTTGAGTTTTATGAGTTCTTTATCTATTTTGGCTATTAAGCCCTTGTCGGATGTATGTTATGCAAATATTTTCTCCCAGTTAGTAGAATGTCTTCATTTTGGTGGTACATTCTTTCACTGGGCAGAAGCTTAATAGTTTGATATAGTCCCATTTTTTTATTTTTCCTTTTGTTTCCCAATGAATTACCCACCCCCCATGACCTCTCTAAGGCCAATGTCATGTCTTGCTTTAATTATCTTCTAAGTATTTTATGGTTTCCACTCTTATGTCCAAGTGTCTAATCCATTGTGAATTAATTTTTGTGTATGGTGTTAAAGAGTGGGCTAGATTACTCCTTTGTACATGGTTGTCCAGTTTTCCCAACACTATTTGTTGAAAAGATTTTTCTCCATCATAAGCTTTTGGCTCCTTTGTTGTAAATTTAACTGACCATATATGAGTGAGTATTTCTGGTAATTCAGTTCTATTCCACTGATTTGTGTCTCTGTTTTCATTGCATTACCATACAGTTTTGATCACTATTACTTTGTTACATAACTCAAGATCAGAGTGTGATACCTCCACTTTTGTTCTTTTTTCTTATGATTGCTTTGGCTATTTGGGGTCTTTCGAGATTCCATCTAAATTTTAGGGTTTTTTTTTTTGTTGTTGTTGTTGTTGTTCTATTTCCTTGAAAAATGCCATTGAGATTTTTTTAGTGATTGCATACAGCCTATATATTACTTTAGGTAAGATGGCTATTTTAATATTGTTAATTCTTCCCAGCCACGAGTACATGATATCCTCTCATCTTTTGTGTCTTTTTTTATGTCTTCGAACAGTGTCTTATAGTTTTCATTTTATAGGCTTTTCACTGCCTTTGTTAAATTTGTTCCTTCGTATTTAATTATTTTTGATTTGATTGTAAATGGAAATGTTTATTAATTTCTTTTCTAGCACATTGCTTATATAATGCAACAGATTTTTGTATTTTATTTTGTTAGCCTGCCACTTTCCTAGACTCGTATTAATCCTAATTGTCTTTGGTGGCGTGTTTATGGTTTACCATGTATATTGCCATGACATCCTCAATCCCCTTCCAGTTTGGATTCCATTATTTCTTCTTACCTTATTGCTCTGGTTCAGACTTCCAATATTATTTTGAATAATAGCAGTGAGGATCTACATCCTTGACTTGTCTGGCCTTGGAGTAAAAGCTTTTAGTTTTTAACCATTGAGTATGATGTTGACTGTGGGTTTATTATACCTGGACTTTATTATGTTGAAGTATGTTCTTTATATCCCATTTTATTGATCATTTAAATCATGATTGATGCTTAATATTATTTATTACAATGTTTCTCTGCTCATATAATAATTTATCTCTTGATCTTGTTAATGTGGTGTATTACATTAATATTATGTTGCACCATCCTTGCATTTCCAGGGTAAATTCTACTTGGTCATGATGGATGATCCTTTCGGTGTATTCTTGGATTCAGTTTGCTAATATTTTGTTGAGGATTTTTACATCTGTGTTCAGCGGGAGCGTCGGTTTATAATATTCTTTGTAACGTCCTAGTCTGCTTTTGGTATCAGTGTAATCTTGACCTGATAGGAAGTGTTTGTAAACATTCCCTGTTCTTTCATATATTTTGGAAGAGTTTAGAAGAATAGGTATTCTCTCTGAAGGCTTGGTGTAGAACTCATTAGTAAAGCCACCTAGTTCTGGGATTTTATATTTTTATGTATTTTGGGAGACTTTTGATTACTGCTTCATTTCCTTGTTTATATACTTCTGTTCAGATTTTTCTTCCTGATTCAGTCTTGGTAGACTGTATGATTGTAAAAATCTGTCCATGTCCTCGAGGTTGTCCAGTGTGTTGGCATTAGTCATGATCTAACTGATTCGTGTTTACTGGGTGCTGGGCCTTCAGCAGTGCTCTAGGGGACTCTGGGTGTCAGGGACAGTGCAGAGTGATTTGAAGGACAGAAAGCAGCATGGTGTATCTCATGTGTTTTGTCCACTTTGCTGACTTGTGACGGCCACTTGATGCGCCAGTGTCCGCTCTCCTTCCTTGTCCCCCGTCTTTTCTCCGGGTTATAGAAACATCATCTGGGTAGTTCTGTGCCTCCTGAATACATCCTCTGCTCTGCTCTCCTGCTCTCCTGTGCTCCAAAGAAATGTGACTTCTCTGGAGAAACTGTCCAAAACAAACTCCAGGACCCTAGCAGGGTTTTAGAATCTGCCTTCCTCCCATGGCCTGCTTTCCTCTGTACTGGTCTTGCTTCATGGGGAGCCTATCTTGGGGAACCCATCTGTGGGGGGCCCATCATGGAGACCTCATTTGTGGAGTGCCCATCTGTGCAGGGGGGCCCGTCCCCAGGTCCTGTGCTCTGGGCAGTGCTGGCGCCTCCTAGGAATTAGTGCCTCTGCTGCCCCTGCTCTCACAGACCCTCCTTCCTCCTCTGATTGCCCACACCTACTCTGATACTTTCACTTGAACCTGCATTGTGCAGAATTTTGTGTCTGTCCATCTAAGTTCCGGAGTACATGCTCATCACTGCTTTTCACAGGCCAGTTCTGTGCACATAGAAGGTTTTCAACAAAGGTTGATTGTCTGACGGACAGCTTGGAAGAATGAATCTGGATGCCATGAGTCTGTGTATTTGCACTCTTGACAATATTGCATTGCATACACAGTAGAGTGCAATTTACTTTACAATATAATTTTATAAAATCATAATCTCCAAGTTTAGGTTATGTAAAACCTCCAGCAAAATTTTATTTGTGAAAAAATGAGAAAGAAAAAAGAATTTCAAGTTGCTTTTAAATGCCTTTGCCTCCAAGCAGAGCAAAGCTAGTTTTAGAAGTGGATGCACAAGGATTTCTAAAAGTTCACAGATGATGTGCTTATTCAATGTGGAATAAGTCATAACGAAAGGGAGAGACAATTAATGTCCTAATGAATGTATCTGATAAGAAAACAAATGAGCTGTCTTCGACTTGAGGGGATTCATCTTGGGGAAAGAAGTTCCTAGTGGAGCACTTGTGACAGCAAAGGAGCATGGACTCAGGGCCATGGGGTGCTGGTCAGGACAGACCTGCCACATGCAGGCCCAGCCTCTGCGAGAAGCAACAGGTCCTCACCTGCTCATGTGCGCATCCTCATGTGTTCAACCAAGTTTGCTTTGTGCCTGGAAGTAGTGGAAACAGAATGGTAAACCAAATTCTACTAAAACAGGTAGAGCCTATGGCGATGGCAGAGGCAGTGCTCTCTGTGGCAGAGGAGGTAGAGTCTCCTTCTGTGCTCTGAACCACAGCTGGCCACCTCTGCTGCTGGGTCCCCATATGGGTCCTGTGTTGACCCAGGGGTGTCTGTGCCCCTCAGACATGTCAGCCCATAGCGTTGTTCTGCTCAAATGGCAGTGTTTCATCCAGAGACAGGCCTCCATCGTGGTTCTGAAGGTCAGATGAGAAAACCCCCAAATAAACTCACAAAAACCACTTGTGGTGTGTCACCATGTGATGGTTGTGTTCCTCGCTCATGTGTAAGTGCTGGGTTTTCACATGCCATCTATTGTGGGGGCATTTCCCAGGCCCCATGTATCCTGCTGCCCAGGGATCCAGGTCACACTTATCTCTCCTGCAGTCTGCTCAGCCTCATGCACAGGAAGAGTGCCTCTATGGCTGTTTGGGTCCCTGCAGGCTCTGCATTCAAGCCTCCCATGCCTCCTGCCTCCCCAGCACCTGCAAATGCTGACCCATATGGCTCTGTGATACCTGTGGCCCCTGCAGACCGGGGACCTCGGCTTCCTCAGACTCTTTACTGTCCTGTGTGAACTTGGATGCCAGCTCCACCACGATCATGTCACCTGTTCTCTCAGCTTCACCTTTGTCCATGTCTACTACCCTCTCCTTTCCATGCTGAGTCTCACTCCTAAGCTCTAAGTCTGGGTCAGTTCTGTGTTGGCTCTGTCACCCATGGGCCTACTCCAGTGTCTGTCACTTCCTAGGACAGCAGTCCCTGAGCCTTCAGATATAGTGATGACCTCCTTTTCTGTCATCTGTCTTGAATTTGTGTACATGCCCTATGTTTGACTGCACATATTTGTTTACTGAGCTGTCCCTTTAACAGACTCTAAATAATCTCGGGCCAGGAGCCCATGTGTTCATATCACAGTCTCAGCACCAGATCCTGTCTGTCTCCTAGTAACCTAATGCTTGTGGAGAAACATTTGAAAGAGTGTCAGACAGTTATTAAATGATATATTCCCATGGGATAGACACTGCCTCTTCCCTATCCTGGTATCCTGTCCAGTCTCTAGTCTGATATCTGTATGGAAGTGCTTGGGATTATTTGTTCAGTGTGGACTTGAAGAAATAGAATGAGCGCCTGAGGTACACGCGTGGCTGCAACCTTCACTGTCAACGAGCGTATCATTGGTTAATGCAGGAAAGACTCAGTGGTGCAGGTCGGACACAGGAGGCATGGATGGCAAACAGGCCCCGGACTGTTCCAGCCGTCGTTTTGTAGGATTTTAGAACTTCTTGTAGCGTGGGTTCCCAGTTGCTGCAGAGGCCCTTCCTCCCTTTTTTTAGGTACATCAGTAGTTTTGTGTCAGGGGCATATTTTGGTCTAATCACCTGTAATGAGGGAGACAGATGGATATTAGAAAATTATTGTGAATCGCTCTCAGCTGTTTATTTATACATAGAAACAAATTTCCTTTCCAGATTAGTTTTTACAGTCTAGTTTTGTTTGATTTGGTTCATTCCTTTGATTTCTCTATATACTCAAGAGTGATATTATAAATTACTTGTCTATCTCATTGAGCATAATCCCCTCTAGCTTCATCCATGTTGTTGCAAATGACAAGATTTTATTAATTTTAGGAATAAATAGTATTCCATTTTTTATATTTGCCACATTTTCTTCTATCAATTCATCTGTTAATGGGCACTTAGGTTGTTTTCATTTCTTGGCTATTTAAAATAATTCTGCATGAACATGGGATGCATATATCTCATGTTTTTGTGTTCTTTGTATAAATACCCAGAAGTAGGATGACTTGAACATATGGTATCTCTATTTTAACTTTTATGAGGATCCTCCATACAGTTTTCTTTTTCGAAGTTGCACCAACTTGTACGCCTACCAACAGTGAGAAGGGTTCCCTTTTTATCCTCATCCTCTCCAACATTTGTTGTTTCCAGTCTTTGGATAATTGTTATCCTCACAGGTATGAACTGGTATGTCATTGCTGTTTTCACTTGTATTTCCCTAATGACAAAAGAAGAGGAGCATCTTTTCATGTGCCTATTGACATCTGTGTGTTATCTTTGGAGAAAGCTCTATTCAGATCTTCTGCCCATTTTAAAGTTAGATTGTTTTTGTTGTTTTATTGTTGCTATTGAGTTTTAGGTGTTCTTTTTACATTTTGGAGATTAACCCCTTGTTGTAAGTGTTATATACAGTTTTTCTTCTCCTATTCAGTAGGATGTCTTTTTACTTTGATAGCTTCTTTTGCTGTGCATAAGCTTTTTAGTTTTATGTAGTCCTATTTGTTTGTTTATTTTTGCTTCCCTTGACATTGGAGTCAAGTTCCCAAAGACATCTCTTTGGCCAGTGTCAAGGAGTGCTTTGCCTGTGTTTTTACCTATTTATTTTATGGGTTCAAGCCTATGTCCAAGTGTTTAATTAATTCTGAATTAATTTTTGTGTATGGGATTAGGTAGTGATCTAGTTATGACCTTTTGTGTGTGGCTGTCCAGTTTTCCAAAGATCATTTGTGGAAGAGACTGTCTTTCCCTATTGTATGCTCTTGGCTCCTTTGCAATAAATTAGTTGCCCTTATATGCGGTTTTTCCCCTTGGGCTTTCACTTCTATTCCATTGATTTATGTGTCTATTTTTATTTCAGTACCATACCAACTAATTAGTATAGCTTTGTAGTATAGTTTGAAGCCAGGGACTATGATGCCTCCATTTTTGTATTTTGCCTCCCCCTCAGGATTGTTTTTGCTATTTAAAGTAATTATAGTTCCACATAAGTTTCATGAGTTTTTGTTCTTTATGAAGAATGTCTTTGTGATTTTGATGGATATTGCATTAAAATCTGTATATTACTTTCGGTAACAATTTCATTTTAATTGTGTTAATTCTTCTAATCCATGAGCGTGAAATAGCTTTACATTTCTTCATGTCATCTTCTATTTCTTTTAGCAATGTCTTGTTATTTTTCATATAGGCCTGTACTATGAAAACTATTTCATATTTTTTTTGATGCACTTGTAAATGGAATTATTTTCCTAACTTCTCTTTGTGCTAGTTTATTTTTTCTTATAGATGTGCATCAGATCATTAAATATTTATTTTATAACCTGCCACTTTATTCAAATGTTATTTCTAGTGTTGTCGTTTTTTTACTGTAATCTTTGAGATTCTCTGTATATTATCATCATCTGAAAATAGTGTAAGTTTCACTTTCCCTTTCTAGTTTGGATGCATGTTATGTCCTTTTCTTGTCTAATTGCATTGACTGGTATTTCAAACACTATATTCAATATTAGTGGAAATGGAGAACTGCCTTGCCTTGTAATTGATCTGAGAAGAAAATCTTTGCTTTTCCTCTTTGAGTATGATGTTGGCTTTGGGTTTGTCATATATTGCCTTTATTATGTTATGGTACATTCCATTAATACCCATTTTTGGAGGGTTTTTTAAAAACATAAAATGATATCGAATCTTAGCAAATGCTTTTTCTGCATCTATTGAGATAACGTAGTTTCTATCTTTTGATGTGTATCACTACCGATTTGTGTATGTTGAATCATCCTTGCTTCCCTGGATTGAATCACACTTGATTAAGATGTATTTTTCTTCTATGGGTTATTGAGTTTGTTTTGCATTTGTTTTGTTGAGAAATTTGGCACTATATTCATTGGAGATATTGATCTGTAATTTTCATTTTGATGATGTCCTTGTCTGGTTTTAGAATCAGAGTAATGTTTGCATCATAAAAAGTGAAAGTTTGCCACCTACTTTTGTTTTGGAAAAGTTTGAGAAAAATTGATATTAATTCTTTTTGATATTTGAAGTCATGTGGTCCAGGACTTTTACTTTTGGGGAGTTTTTTTTTTTTTTATTCTTCAGCATCCATACCCATGATTGATCTGATTAATTTTTCTATTTATGTCGTCATGGAATGTTTTGTCGTCTAAGAATGTGTCCATTTCTTCTAGGTTCTCCAATTTGTTACTGTATAGGTGTTCATAAAATTTTTTATGATCCTCTGTTTTTCTGTAGTTTCAGTTGTCATTTCTACTCTTCCATATCCTATTTGTTTTTTTTCTGTCCTCTTGGTGAGTCTAACTCGTGATTTGTGTATTTTATTGATCTTCTCAGGTACTAGCTCTTGGTTTAATTCATTTTTAAATAGTTGTTTAGATCTCTATTTCATTTTTTTTATACTCTAAGTTTATTTCCTTTTTTCTACCAACTTTTAAGTTAATTTTTCTTTTTTTTTTTAGGTAAGTCTTAGCTTTTACTTGTGATACTTCTTGTTTCCTGAGGTAGGATTGTATTGCTAAAAATTTACCTCTTAGCGTAATGCTTTTGCTATATCCTTTAAGTTCTGAGAGGTTGTATCTTTATTTTTGACTCCAGGAATTTTTAAAATTCACCCTTGGCTTCCTCATTTACCGAATAATTGTTTAATAGTATGTTTATTTTCCATTCCTTTTTTGATTTTCCTCTTTCCTCTTTTGGCTGATTTCCAGTTTAAAGCCATTGTGATCCACAAAGATACTAGATATGATTTTAATCTTCAGACATTTATTGAGACTTATTTGTGTCCCAACATATGGTCTATCCTTCAGAATGTTCATAAGCACTTGAAAGAGTGTGTAGTATATTGTTTTGGGTTGAAATACTCTATAGCTATCTATTAAGTCCATCTCATCTAATTTGTCATTTAAGTATAATGTTTTTCTGTTTAGATAATTTATCCATTACTGTGAGTGGGTGTTAAAGTCCCCTATTATTGTGTTGCTGTCAGTGTCATTTTTTAGATCTGTTACTATTTGCTTAATATATTTGAGTGTTTCTATGTTGGGTGCATATTAATAGTAACTATTATGTTTTCCCATTTTGTTGATTTATTATATAATGGCTACCTTTATTTGTTACTTCTTTTGGCTGGAAGTTTATTTTATCAATATAGATATAGCAATTCCTACTTTTTTAGGCTATCCGTGGGCTTGGAATACCATGTTCTATTCCTTCACTTTAAGTCTGTCTCTGTAGCTTATGTGGGTCATCTCTAAGCAGCACGGACTTGGGTTTGTTTTTTTTTTTAATCCATCCTCCTACTCCTTGTAATTGATTGTCGAGTTCAGTCCCTTTACATTCAGGGTTATTATTGATTTATGAGAACTTTCTACTGTCATTTTTTTACTTTTGTTTTTTGATTTTGTCTGTTGCCTTGTTCAGTTGTTTTGAACTTTTTTAGCTTCTTAACATTTCTTGTACAGGCGGTCTTGTAGCAAATTCCTTCATTCTTGTTTTTAGGAAAAGCTTTTATTTCTCCTTTATAACAGTTTTGCAGGGTATATTATTATGGAATGAAAGCTTTTATTTGGAGTGTTTTGAATGTGTTCCATTCCCTTTTGGCCTATAGAGTTTCTGCTGAGAAGTCTGACATGATCCTTATGGGAGGACCTTTATAAGTTTCTTGCTTTTTCCCCTGACCACTTTTAATATTCCTTCTTTGTCTTGGATTTTTTTTTTTATAGTTTTCTAACTATGTCTTAGTGAAGTATTATTTGTACTTAGATAGCCACTTGTCTGTTAATGTCATAGACTTGTATTTGCAGTTCTTTACCCAGGTTTGGTAAGTTTTCAGCTTTCATTTCACTGAATAAGCTCTCTTTTCTTTCTGTTCTTTTCTCCTCCTTCACCTTCTGAGAAACCCATTGTTCTTTTGTTCCCTATCCTACAGAGTTGGTTAACTCTCATAGCATTTCTTCTTCTTTCTTAAAATATCATTTTCATCTTTTTTTCCACCTGTGTAATTTCTGCATTTCTGCCTTTAAGCTCATTGATGTATTCTCCTTAGGTTTTTCCGCTTTCATAATGCTTTTATCACTACAGATGACTATGTGGAGGCAGACATCAGATTTGTAGTTACTTGGGGGTGGGAAGGTTGAATAAGGGAGACTGCTGATAGGTACAGATTTCTTGAGGATAATACAAATTTTCTAATCTTAGATGTTTGCACACCTTTGTCAATATACCATAAACCACTGAATCTTACATTTTAAAAGGATGATTTTATATTGTGGGCATAATAGTTGAGTAAGGTTCTTATAAAACATGATGTATAGATTGGCAGGAATATTGCCCAGGGGAATTAGGCAAGGATCCTGGTGAGGTTGAGTTCTATGACCATGGCTTTTATAGTGGTGCTCTGGGCTGTAGGAATCCTGTATTATGGGCACTGAATTTTTAGAGGTCCTCCAGACAGATCAGATTAGACGAATATTGCCATAGTAATATTTTTTGTCTGCCAGAAGCTTCAGAGCTCAGTGAGCTGGGACTTGTCTTAGCAAATATAGTGTACTATGTTACTTGTTATTGTTTTGGGTGCCACTCGCTAATGAATGTCATTTGACAGAATTTGACCTGACATTTGCTTTTGTGGTAGCATAGAATTTGGAGGTGAGGCCATAGAGAAGCAGAGCTGTGGAGCCTCAAGTACTCCAGCAATGAAGGCAGTATGTAACTGCCCAAAACTCTAGCTTGGATGGGACAATTATTAACTGTTGATACTGAGAAAACTTCGACTTTCAGGAATTCATCATGCCCTCAGTCACCTGCTGAATTACCTTACTATTTTTGAAAGATTTTTATGGGTTATTTGTCTTTTATTCTAGGAATAAAATTACTTCTTTTGCAAGTTATGATAATTTAATTTTTCTCTTTCCAATAGGGTCATATTTTAATGTTATATCTTACTCCCGAGAGCTTCAAAAGTGATGCTAAATGATAAGTTGGCACTTCATTTAATTTTGTTCTTAATAATATGGACAAATAATCAATATAAGCAGTACAAACAACAAAAATAATGGAAATGAAGAATTTATAAAATGTGTACCTTGAACATTAACTATTCTGTGACTTCAGCAACTTTGGGTAGCCTCCTTGAATCTGAGAATCTCATCAGTAAGTGGCTTCAGATCTTTGCTACTTGCTAATGATGGTGAAGGTTACATGAGCCGATTGTCTCATGTTCTCAGAATGGCCTGTGAGCACAGATGTGTGGACAGAATTAGGGGTGGATGCTGGGGGTGCTCAGCTCAAATGCAGCCCTGGGGGCCTGTCTGGGAGAGGTAGGATTGCAGGGAATTGACTGCAAAGGGGAGGCGGTCTCAGGAATCTGCAACAGAGGGCCTGATTGGATGTGCAGACAGTGGGATGTGACCCCTGGCTCTGGGTGTAACTCGACTGTTTCCAGGAAGCAATGCCCAGTCCTCATGGATAGACCTTCATCCCAGAGACATCTTGGAAGGTGACAGAGAATGGGAGCTAAGTCCTTTACTCTGGAAGAATGAGTGGATGGGGGGAAACCTGGGGGCAACTTGGTTCTTATTGGGAAAACAGTTCCCTGTGGCTGCAAACAACAAAGATATGTCCCCTCACCTTCTGGAGTTAGAGTTGATGTCAGCAGGACCTCTCCTTGGGGATCTGGTCCTGCACCCCACTTTTGCTGCCTGATCTGGGCTGGCGTCCGGACTGTGTCCCCAAAGCCTGAGCAGCATCCCCACGCATGGCCCCTCTGTGTGGGGTCCGCATGGCCTGTTGCCGTCAGGATGGTTCCCATCTCTGCATCATGACTTTGTGTCATCAGCAAAGACCCTCCCCACTGAGGCTACATTCGGGGGCTCCAGGACCAGGACTGGGGATTAGGGCTCATGTTCTGCCTTTCTAGTACTGTTCCACATGGGAGGCAGGAGCAAGGAAGCAGGAAGGATGAGATTCTTTGTGCACAAGTTTCAGGTTTTTAAGACATCTCCGATCTTATTCTCAGATCTTTATCTGCATTTTTGTTAACATGTCTCCTTGACTGAACTGGGTTGCTTCTGTTCATTTGCAGAAAGCTTGTCCCACCCGATGGCACCCTGCAAATCGGCGACCTTCTGCTTACAGCAGAGCCAGGCCTCCCTTTCACTGCTGCTTGCTTCTCTAAGTAGCTCCCAAGAATTCAGTCAGAGTTGAATGTGTTGGCAGCATAAAAGTTCCCCTTTTTTATTAAACAAAGATAAAATCAAAGCAAAATGAAATAAAAAAGAAGGAAACAAAAAAGGAGCAGGAAGGACAAAGAGAAAGTAACCCTTACCACCACTCTAAACCCCTGTCCTTTTGGAAAACTCAGTCTTGCCATCAACATCCCAAGGTTTATTCTAATTTTATCCTGTCAGTCACTTGTGTTGTTTCCCCTTACTCAGGGTTTTGGTGAAATCATCCCATATTTCTTTTTCCTGCTGACTTATTTCAGTCAGTAAAATACCCTTGAGTTCCTGCCATGAGTAATATTCCATTGTACATACACCAGAGCTTCCCGCTGACGGGCACACATCGTGGCTATGTTAATCATGCCGCAGTGGACACAGGGTGCAAACATCCTTGTCATTTAATATTTTCATATTCTTCAGACAGATACCTACAATTGGGATTATTGGACCATAAAGTAGCTCAATTTGAGTTTTTGAGGAAGCTCCATACTGTTTCCTGAAATGACTCTACCAGCCTGTTCTCCCACCCAGTGCTCAGAGTCCCCTCTCTCCACACCCTCAGCGATGCTTCTTGTTCTCAGACTTTCACATAATAACCATTCTCACAGGTGTGAGGGGACGTCTCATTTTCTAACTTTTTTAATTGAGATAAATTGGATTTCTAAAATAAGCTTAGATGTGCAGGCTTACTCCTCATCCAATATGAGAACACACCCTACTCACCACCACATTTCCAATAGTCCTTCACCACTGCCCTTTGACCCCACCACCACCCTTACTCCCGGCCTCACCCTTCCCTTCTGGTAGGCTCAGTTTTGTTGTCAGAGGCAAGGTTTAGTGTTGTCTTATCTGCTCCTTTGTTTTGTTTCTTTATATTCCACATGAGTGAGATCATTCGATATTTGTCTTTTTCCCTCTAACTTATTTCAGTTAGCATAATCCACTCTAGTTCCATCCATGTTATCACCAACAAAACTTCATGTTTAATAGCTGAATAGCACTGTTTGTGTGTGTGTACACAGACGTCATCTTAATCCATTTATCTGATAATGGACACTTAGGTTGTTTTCAGTTCTTGGCTATTATAAAAGTAATGTGATAAAGGTGGGGGTGTATATATCTCTGTGAATTAGTGGGTTGTCTTTTTTTCTCTCTTTCTCGCCTGCCTGCCTGCCTTCCTGCCTGCCTGCCTGCCTGCCTGCTTGCCTGCCTGCTTTTCTTTCTTTCTTTCTTGTAAATATTCATAAGTGGGATGATGGGATCACATGGAATTTCTATAATTTATTTTTTTGAGGAATCTCCACACTGTTTTCCATAAAGCTTGAACCATTTTACATTCTCACTAACAATGTATGTTTCTCCACATTCTCACTAACATTTGTTATTTCCAGACTTTGACAACAGCCATTCTCATGGGTGTGAGATGATACCTCATGTTTTGGTTTGCATTTCCCAAATGACAGGAGAGGTAGAACATCTTTTCCATGTGCTGTTGACTATCTGCATATTGTCTTTGGAGAAATGGCTATTCAAGTCTACTGCCCACGTTTTACTTGGGTTGTCTATTTCTGTTTAGCTGAATGGGTTCGTTATGCAGTTTGGATATTTGCCCCTTGTCAGACGTGAGCAGCCGTCTCCTGTCCGGTAGGGGGCATCTTTCCTCCCGGTACTCTTCTTGCTATGCAGGCGCTTCAGCCTGATGCAGCTGAGAAACCAATGTTTCATCAGTTATTTTCCCTCGAAATAGTTTAGTCTCTAAACCAGATTCAGCCCAAGCAAAGGTGAAATTGTATTTGGTCACTGACCTTTTCAAGTCAAGAGTACTAATAGATACTTGGAATCGTGAATTTCAGCAAAAAATGAAAATACCTTAAAGTTGTTTTTATTCCCAGTTTTAGTGGGGCTATGATTGTCACATATGACAGAGTGCCACTGTATGGAGCTATCAGAAGCCTCTGAATTTTTGCTCTATTTGCAAAACTTCAGATCTGGAAATCTATTCTTATTTTCTTAAAAGTCAAATAATTGGGTAAGTTCTACCTGAGGACCCCATTCTTCAGAATTACTGGTATCTTAGATTCTAGCTGACTTCTGTGTTTCACAAGTTGCATTTTCAAAATTTTTTTTTTCATTTTTGAAGGTTTACTTTTTGCCTGTGTGCAAGAAGTGTTTTCCCTGATGTATAAATATTTTTGGGAAAATATTTTTTTTCTTTAATGTGTAGGCTGACTTTTGCAGATAAAGTTTGCTAAACAAATCAATTAATGGATCACAGAGGATTAAAGAGTACATTCAGCACGTCCAAAAGCACAGTGTCCTGCCTGGGCACTGCTCAGACACATCCTCTGTGCTCTTCTCCCCTGACGGCCCCAGGAACATGGGGTGGGCGGAGTTACATTCTGGGTGGATGTGAGGGCGCCTCTGTATTCAGTAGGTGCTCCCGCATTCAGCCAGTGCTCATGCATTCAATAGAACCTGCATTCAGTAGGTGCTCACACTCTGGGTGCTAGCCCGTGGCAGCCTGAGCAGGGTTGGTGGTCTTGCTCCAGAGATGGCATCACCGGATAACAGTGAACAAAAAGCTGGAAACATTTCTTAAACTGATTAAACACAGAGGCACCCTGCTTCAGACAGCAGCTCGGGGGGACTGGTGTCCCCGCAGTGGGCAGTGAGCGCTAAGTGGTAGGATGCTGTCCACTCACTCACGGGCAGTGGTTTTGTTCTGATAGGAAGTAAACAGAGCAGCTTTTGCTTCACTCTTTTTCCTAAGCAATGTGTTTGTTCTTATTAAACATTAAACAGCCCCTGAAGGTTCAGTGGGAGAGTCCTTACCTATTGTCTGGACACAGCGCCTGCGTTTTAGGTGACTTCATAGCTTCAGATTCATAGTCACCCAAAAGCAAGCTAGTGCATCGTGTTGTGTTCAGGCCACCCTTTCCAAGGCCAGAGAGTAAGGTGGTTTTCACTCTGGAGCAAAGCCTTTAGCACCCAAAATACAGGTGCAGCCTGGTGGAGCGGCAGTTGCGTTACTACCTCTGGTTGAGTGCAGTCCATATACATCCTAGAGACCTGGGCTCACATCCCACAACTGGGGGAACAACCAAGATGCACAACTAAATAATATCAATGAGGTGCTTCCTCCCTGTCCTCCTGCCTGCCTGCCACCTCTCCTTTATTCCTGCCTCTACCTTTAAACAAATTCAAAATACATACCTAATAGGCTTCCATTTCCAAATTGCATCTGTCAGGATAGCATGTTTGCTTCCTTTTAAAAAGATTCTGAAATATTCAGTATTCGTTATATTATCCAACAATAATACTTCCTAGATGATTTCATTTACCGAATAGCGAATAGTTGACCTGTAGTTTTCAGGTTAACTCACTTCTAAATTTTATTAGATCATGTTATTATGCTACTTTACCTATGAAGAATTAAAAACTTTTTATATTCTACCTATCAAGTTTTGCTATATATAATCTTCCGTTATATTTAATATCTATTTATGTTGAATATAAATACAGGAGAAAATGATACTTGAAATTTAAAAAAATAAGGTACTTCCAAACCTGCATTTGTTTACATTATTTTGTTTACATAGACATACCTATAAATGATTTTTTTCTAGTCTGTTTTTAGAAATAGTTGAGATAAGAGAGAACCATTGTTGTATCTGATGTTCTTTTTTCAGTTGTAGCTCAAACCAACTGAATTCTATTTTTAAGTTATAGTTTCCCTGAGAATAAATTGTTATTTATACTTTATCCAATATTGCTATTTCCATGAATTTGTCTCTCTAGTAAAATAAGGGCTTCTTGCAATTGGAGAATGTGTCTTTATGAAATGTCTTGATATTCTGGAGTCTCATATGGGTCTTGCACAGAGTATTTACTTGAGACCTCCGTGCAGACTTGCACAGAAGTTAGAGGAGAGTTTCCGTGCTCCACTTAGAGGAAGGCAGTCCTGAGATACCCTGTAAGGGGTAACTGGAGGCTAGCTGAGAATAAAACCTCAACAGTCATGTCACTCAGCACAATTCAGGGAAGATGGCTGTGGGTTTCCCTGCCATCAGAAAAGAGCATTGTGGGAACCAGTCATTATTCAAATGAGTGTAAAGCAAAGAAGCTGTGACCATTAATTTGTATTGAAAACCTTTATAGAGTTCCCAGACCCTAAAGTAACCTCACCAGGTCAGACCAGATACAATACACACGCTAAGACCATACTCACACCAGAAACACCACCTGTGTGGGGAGCCAGGATGGATTGTGAGGCCATGCTCCCCTTGTTCTAGAAACTTCTAGAACAGCTGCTGCAAAATCCAGCTTTGTGATTTTTGTAAAAGTGAGCATCCTCCCGGGATATCTTCTGGTCAGTGAAATGGACTCAATGTGAGTCTTGCTCAAAGCAAAATTTCTAAGGCCGCCTTGTGAAGACAGAGCTCCATGTTTGGGAAGCTGCTTGTGTCCAGAAGGCGACAGTTAGTGCACCGCAGAGGAGCAGGGCTGTGAGTCGAGCTGACTTGTCATCATGGGGTGGTGTGCTGCATCGCTGAGGGAGACGGGGAGGCCTCCCCTGGCATCCTGGAGAGGTACACAGCTCCTGCTTATCCGCTCCCCTACCTGAGGACTTGTGCAAAACACGTTTCTTCCCTGAACCGGGAGCTTGCCTCCATGCAGTCAGGGTTCAACGGAGGAGCCTCCAGTTGGTTTGCTCTTTCAGCCACACTGCATCCTGAGTCTGGGCATTTTCATTGGACTGGAAGGCAAGGCAATTTCAGGCAACTCACATGCTAATTTTGAGTAGCTTGCTTCTTCAGGTGAGTTTCTAACTCATACACTGGCTTTCCCACCATTTCTTCTCAAGATTTTGCTCTCCTTGCTTCGGCTATATATAATATATATCCAAATTTCTGGACTAGAATTCACTCAGGGTTTTTGGCTCATGTTGAAGTTTACCATCAGGTTATACAAGTGGAGTCTTCATTTTATAGGTCTCCTCGCTCGAGCACATGACAACTCCCTGGAGGGAAGAGAACCTTCCATATAAAATTGAGGAGGGTTGTGTGTACGTATGTATGCGGGTGTGTATGCACATGTATATCTGAATGTACATTATCTTTGTATGCATGTATGCATACATGTGCTATATTTGAAAATGCTTCTCATAGAAAACAGAATTTTTTTTACAGTAAGTCGAATTAGATTTGCCCTCCTAGTCTCTTCATTCTGTGGGCAGCATCTTTTTATAATAGCCTATGAGTAGGAATTTATTTTATTTTATGCTAAAGTGGCTCCACCAATAAGCATTATAGATTCTTCACGCTCCCAGCACTCAGGAAGGAAACTTGTTTCCTCTGGGCTCTGCAGACAGTGTGGCGATTGTCACAGGGATAGGCTCCGGGTCTGGCCTTGTTAGAGTTCCTCTCTGCATGGCTGTGTGTGCCTTTCCCTTCACACGTCTCTGACTTTTCTGGATCTCTTTCTTATTTTAGAAAATGAGCTTTGTTATAATACCAGTTTCATTTACTGTGACCATGGTTTCTTCCTGACAGGATGACGAGAAAGTAAAAATCTTCCATTCCTAGCATCAATCCACACTTTACAATGTATTTAAAAAAATCACTGGTCTTTTGCAGTATATGTCATTTAAGAATATATGCCTTTTCCAAACTTTTAAAATCATATACAGTTGAGCAAGGTTGTTCTCTGCAAATTAAATATAGCTAGAGATAGTCTATCCTACCATATTTATATGACTCACATCTGGGTGAAATCTGTTGTCAGACAGCCACGGGAAAGCTAAATTGCAAATTTCAGGAACTGAGTTATGAGGAATTTCTCTAATTTTATTTCTTGTCATATGAAAGATCTAAGCGTGTGTTGTTTTTGACCCTACCATCATGTGTGGTGGGCTGTGACAGCTGGAAGGAGCACCATGACCGGCAGGGTCTGTGAGTAAGAAGCTGCGTCTTCATTGTGGCGATACCCACTGCTTACACGTGTGCTCGCACCTATGGCAGTCTTCCCCTCAGTGTGTGTATGCTGCTGTGAGTGCCCAGTGCAGCGTCTGCACTGTCATCTGTCCGTGGTTGGTGATTTGGAAGGAAAGAGCCTGGTAGGGTCTCCGCCCCCCAGAGGGGGCGTCCCATGCAGTGGGTGTGACCGAGGCTGCCTGTGACTGTGGTAGACACATCTGGGCACTGTGTGTCAACTTTACCCAGGGTACGGTGTCTGCAGGAATGGGGGTGATGTTAACTAGACCCCTGACTTGTGTTTGAATCAGTTATTTTCACATGTTTCTGGGAACGTGTTTCCTTTCGTTTCCGGGAACATTTCAAGACAAGTGTCACTTGTCTCTGAGCTGCCCTGTACTGTGTCTGTTTTCACGTTCTCACAGTGATTCAGGGAAGTGGCCACTTTTGAGAACGTGCGATCTGGAAGGGTTACAGTTGACCTGGAGGAGTCTCTCGCACACTGCAGGTGCATGCTCTCGAGCCCTCTGGTCAGTGCGAAGCAGGGTGGTACTGCCACCGAGGGCTGAGGACTTGTGTGCAGCACAGATGTCACCTTTCCACTCTTCAAATCATCCCAATCTTGCAGATAAGAGACAGCCCCAAATGATCACTTTTCTGAAAAAGAGCCGGTTGTAGATGGCATGTCGTGATGGCTGCTTTGCTTGGAATAGGCTGCTCTGACATTTTTCTGGTGACTCGGGTCCTTGTTCTGAGTACAGGTAGACCTGCACCCTGTCACCAAGGGGGCAGGACACCCAGGGTTCCACAGTTTCTGGTCTTCCTTGTTTGTTCTGTTGTAGACATGAAAACATTTATAAAAAAAATAACCAATAGGTGCTCAAATCAGCCTTTTTCATCTTTCCCTCTACTGAGTGGCTGTAAGCACCAGCTGTACGCTCACTTAAATCCCCACTGAAGGTGCGTAGAGGGCGTCATCAGGGCATATGTGACAGAACGGGCACAGTAGGCCACTCTGAGGCTGCTCACTACTGGTCAGTGCAGCCTGCAGTCCATCAGGACCTGTTTCCCAGCAGTGGTGTGTTCTCACAGAGGGAGAAGGGACAGGCAGTGAGTGCTCAGTCTTGTTAGAGGCTGACTGCCCGCGGGCTGCTAGGAGTGCAGTTCAGGAGAGGACCACTGATCTGGAGTGCATTTACTCAGTCCTGTGTCTATATCGACCTTGCTGGATGAAGGTTTATGCATACATACATGAACATGTCATATTTCTTTATGGATATATACATACATGCACATGTCATATTTCTTTATGGGTATATACGTACATGCACACGTCATATCTCTATAGAGATGTCGATTTATGCACACGTACATACATATGTCTATATCTCTATAGATATATGTACACATACACATGGGTTTGCCTACCTATAGATATATATATATATACATTTATGTACACATAGACATGTCTGTCTCTATATATACCGATATATGTGCACTTGCATGCATGTCTATACCTCTATAGATACATGTACACGTTCATACAAGTGTCTATATCCCTATAGATAATGTATATATACATTTATGTGCACATGCATATGTCCATCTCTCTGTATACATATATACGTAAACATATGTCACATCTTTATATGGATATAGATTTATGTGCACATCTAAGCATGTCATATCTCTATAGATATAAGTAAACATACATTTGCCTGCCTATCTCTCTCTCTACATATAGCTATATGTACACATGCAAACATATCTCTCTCTATATAGAGTTATGTACATATGAATGTATGTGCCTTTCATGTAGATTAGAAATATGTATCCATACATGTCTACATATTTCTATATATAGATACAGATTATGTACACACACATACAAATGTCTGTATCTCCCTCCTTCTATATGCATATATGTATGCATACATGCATATGTATGTAGTACACATATATATGTATATAAATGTTCTTGCCATATATTCATCTAATACTTTCTCTTTTATTCAACAGAAATCTTCTTGACAGAGACACCTTTTCTAAATCTGATCCAAGTAAGTATTTATTACTTTTTCAGATAGTCTACTTACTTAACTTACTTGATTTTGCAAAAACTATGAAATTCACAGTTCTTGCTTAAATACTTGCTCTCAGGCCTAGAAAGTGGGTGGGCTGGTCTCAGCTATGAGCAGTGCTATGGGGCTGCAGAGTGAGAATAGGGGACATGCAGAGGAATCCCTCAAGAACAGTTCCCTTGACATTAAAGCATCCAGTGGGAGAATTCTACTTAAAGACAACTATAATGGGCCTTATTTTTAAGTGACTTGGTCACAGACTAACACTTTACTTTTTTTTTTCCTGGTAAGTAAAAAGCTTCAGTGTAAAAAGTCATGTACAGCCAGATAACATGTATAGCATCTTGTGTGAGCGGAATTTTTTTTATTCCTAATTAGAGATACAGAAATTGGTGATAACTTGTAAAATGAAAAAGACGATTTGAATTAGAAAACAGCAGAATGAGTGTATATGTCAACCAGTGTGTCCAGATTCTGTAATATTTACAAATTGACCTCCCATCACTCTGTGTCCACAAAGGTCTGAGCCAATGTGGCTTAGTTACAGGGAAAAATCTTTTTAGGTGTTAGAAGAAAAAGGCCCTCTGGTTTAGAGCATGACACTGAGAGACACTGCAAGTAAAAATTCAGGCTCATTTGACAGATGAATGTGACTCTTTGTCACCCTCTTTTTAGCAGCTCCTTTCATGGTGACAGGATTTATTACCTGTCTACAAACCCAGATGGGAGGTATAAATTTGAAAGGCAGGATGTGGTCTGTAGGGGCAGATCCAGGCAGTTGCAAATCTTTGTGGCTGGCAAAGAATAGTTTTGAAGAATCTCCTCTGTAGTTGATTGTGGATGAAGACATTAGCAAATAATTAATTTATTTCTGTGCCAGGCTTGAGCATAGTAGGTCTAGAATTTGATTTTGTTCCTTACAAACATTTGTTAATCATTTGATGATTATTAATTTTTTGTATGCGTAAGGCTAGGAATTAGAAATTAACTTGGATGTTGTTTCAGATGCCTGAAAAATAAATTATGTACTTTCAAATGTGATGTTTATGTATATAATTATTCTTTTTTCCATGTTTATAGTTTGTGTCTTATATGTACAAGGAGTTGGAAACAGAGAATGGAGAGAGGTAAGAATTAAAATTTTAAATCACTGAAGATATGGTATCAGTTACAGTTTGGTCAAGATGATGCTTTCCTGTTTTTAGTTATTTTAAGTCTTCAACCCAAAGATTGAATTTCTCTCTCATTTTATGAAAGCAATCCATTGTATTTTGCTTTGAAAATGCTGATTTTTGGGCTCATTTCTGGGCTTCCTGTGCAGTGTTCCAGCCCTGAGTCTGGTATTTCTTAGTCGTTAAGTCTGACGTGTTATGGTCGTTTCATAACTGAAGTCTGCACGAGTTGTCTCACTTTAGAGGGCTCTACTGATTTTCATAAAGTAGTGACGTTTTAAGTGTAGTGTGTGATATCAGCTGTCATCTGCTCTTGGCTGGTGAGTATCATTACTGAATATATCCTAGAACTGTAGAGCCCTGCGGCGAATACCCCTTGCCTATATTTTCCGGGACAGCAGGGTGCGTGTTTCCTTGTCCTCTGGAGCCTGCCCACAAAGGGGGCCACAGAAGGCTCCCCTCTGTCTTGGTCCCAAAGCAGAGCCTGGTCTGTGAGTCACACTCTGGAGGGACTTCCTGTGAGCGTTGTGCTGTCCTGTGTCTTCACCATGGGGGTCTGGGGTGAGGCAGAGTCTCTGGCCATCATGTGTGTGTCCCCAGAGCAGAGCCCATGTCCCCTAATCATGGATCAGCGGACAGAACACCTCTTTTCCCTAACACTCCACATCCCTAGCCCTCTGCCTTTGATGCAGACCCCTAGTCCTCACTCTGCCACCTCACCCTGCTCCCACCAGGCCAGTCTTGTCACCAGCCTGCAGCTGGGGCTTCTTCTTTGTGTCAGCCCTCCTGGAACCCCACTGTCCTGGTTCCCTTCCTGAGAGCGGTGCCAGTGATTCCTGAGAGATCTGGCCAGACCCCCAGCGCTGACTACCATGGGTCAGAGGTGGGGAGGTCGTGGACCTGGGGATACTCGAGGGACTGGGGGCTGGGTCCCATGCACATGGCCAAGCCACAACCCACACAAAGTCGTGCAGGTAAATTCTGACTGATCTGACTCTTGTAGGAAAGCAACTGTTGCTCTGAGTGCTGGGTGTGCAGATGAGTTCTGTCTGTACCATACCTTACTGGGTGCTGCTGGGATCTGTCTATACTTGGGAAACTGAGGCAGAGGTGGCGTGGGTGAGCCGTGGGCCTTCACTCCAGGTTGTGAATCGGATGGTGTCTGGGAGCGGATGTCACACCCTATCATTCTCAGGCTGGCCTCTGGATGAACGACAAGGAAGGGCCTGTTCTTTAGGGAAAGCATCATAACATTGAAATGGACAGAAATTATAATTTTTACCTGTGTGTCCTCTACTGGTTGGGGTAAGAGTATCAGCGGGCAGGACTGGCACAGGGATGAGGAGGCAGCGGTGAGGACGAAGGCCGGAGTGAGGTAGAGCGGAGGAGCAGGCTTGAAGAGGGGACATTGTCTATAGGAGACTGGTAAGACATGAAAATGCTGAGAACCAGAGAAAGGTCTGGAAAGATAGAAAGGAAGTACCAGCTGCAAGAGACAAGCATGGTGGAGCCAGAGTTTGTTGTTTGTTGTAGCTGATGGAGCTTTCTGGACACAGGAAAGGAGTGGAACGAGAAAGGTACTACATAGGAGGTCAAACCTGCCTCCACTTTTGAGGACGGTGTCCCATTCTGACAGCCAGTGTGATGTGGAGGCTCATGTGAACCACCTCTAGACAGCATCTGCTGCTGATACCCTGGGATCTGGTGGGACCTGCTTGTCTTGAAAGATGCTGCAGTTACACAGCCATCCGCTCACAGCGTGTGTCCCCAGGACACAGGGCCTGGCAGGAGGCCCAAGAGCAGGCAGACCTTGGACATAGTCTGTAGGTCGGAAATGGCCTGCGGTGGTAATTTCAGTGGTTCACACACAGTCGTAGCCCTCTGGTGGGCTGGTTTGGAGTCCATCTGAGATGCTCTCATGTGGGTTTGTGGTGGGCACAGCCCATCCGGGCGAGGGCGGCAACTAGGCTTGTGTCCCATCTGAAAATGCACAGATGGGCGGTGCAGACAGATGGAGCAGCCCTAGCTGCTCTCAGATGTACAGCATTTTCGTGCGAGGTGGGGAGGCATTTACCAGTGTGAAACAGAAAAGGAGAAACAGGGTGGAGCACATGGGCACTGTCTGGCCTGTGGGGGAACCTGTGGAAGGTCCTGCAGATGAGGGCTCTCTGGGGCGGTGTCCTGGAACCACTGTGCCTGTGTGCTCCAGGGAAGATGCAGGCAGCTGGCTCACTCATCAGGAAAGAAGGTGGCCAGTGTGTCCCACCCATCTTGCAAATCTATTATCCTAGGGTGCTACCCGTTCACAAGAATATTCTAGTCCTTGTTGTCAGTCCTTCCATTTATCTTTCAAGTGTGGAACATTATCTTACAAGATGAGAGCAAAGACCACTGATCATTACTCTCAGGATATTTGGAATCAGGTAAGTCAGTATCGTTATACTCTTAATAATTTAAAATATAGCCATCAAGTGATCAATCTGACCAATGTTTATGAGGGAATTTTTGTAGCTACAGTGACAGGTAAGACTTAAAACGGTCTTTCTACCCCAGGGAACATGTAACACAGCTGGAAAGCTTCATTGGAAACTTCAGGTGCCTGTGCAGTTATTTCCTGGTGGAGGTACCATGCTCTGTCGATATACAGAGGATGCGTTTGAATTTGGATTTGCATGTATTGTGGGAAAGTACATGGTCATTAGCTGTAAGATTTTATGCTCTGGGATGAATTACTTTTAGATAGTAAAGAGGATTTAGTGAAAAAAAAAAAAAAAAGCTTAAAATACGTTGAAACACATACTCCAAATAAAGAAAGATTCAAAATCTACAGTTGACATTTGAATTTAAAAATTGCATCTCACATCAATTGACTCACTTCTGTGTTTTCAATAAATTCTAATACTTGTGAATTATCAAAAGCTCTTGAAATAATTGATTTCCGAAAGCTGCATGATGCTTTAGTGCGTAAGTTTGGGTAGAAATGATGCTTCAGTGCTGTCAATTATGAAAATAGGGAAATCTCTTGTAAGTGGAGGTAGAAAATTCACATCCCTAGGGGCCCTCTTAGCTCTGAGATTCTCTGAAATGTGGCTTTACTTCTTTGAGTAAAATTTTAGTTATCCTTCTGTAATCTATTTTGTAAGTTACTTTTAACATCAGATGCTGTTTATTCTGTTGTTATTAACTTAGTGTTGGCTCTGTAAGTACTCTGACATTCATTCCGTAGGTCCATATCTCCAGTGATCCTGGTTATTAAAGTTCAGTCTCTGGTTCTTCAGAAAAACAAATAGGACAAGGTGGTTCTTGCCCTTTGAATTTGAAGAACAGAGGATCTTTTTTTACATTTTATTTTTTATGATTATCCAAGGGATATTGCATTTCAACAGTGTTGTTTTGCGATATGAATAGTGACATTTTTACCTTTACAAATAGTATTGTGGCTTTACTAATATTCTCCACCCCCGCTTTTTTTCTCCTTTCATTTACAGTTAATTCCCTTCATCCCATCCCAACCCCCATTGCTTTGTTACCCCCTGATTTGCCCTTAGTGTCTCAAATCTGAGAGTCCATAGTTGTTTGGAGTCATGTTCTCCCCCCACGCCCCCTTCTTCCCCATTTTTGGTGTTGTTTAATTTATGACATTTATTTATTTTCTCTTTACCCATGTCATGAGTGCTGTGATATGATGTTTGTCCTTCTCCTTCTGGCTTATCTCGCTAAGCATAATTCTTTCCAAGTCCATCCATGTTGTTTCAAATGGTAGGATCTCTCCCTTTTGATGGTTGTATAGTGTTCCACAGTGTATATGTACCACATCTTCTTTATCTACTCCTCTGTTGATGAGCATTTAGGTAGTTTTCAGCTGTTAACTATTGTGAATTGTGCTGCACTGAACATAAAGGTGCCTACATCTCTTTGGATAAGTGTTTTTGTGTCATTGGGGTAAATGCCCAGTAGAGAAATAACTGGATCATATGGAATTTCCATTTTAAATTCTTTGAGAACTCTCCATATTGCTTTCCAGAATGATTGCACCACATTACATTCCCACCAACAGTGAATTATAGTTCCCTGTTCTCCACATCCTCTCCAGCACTTATTATTTCCATTTTTTTGGATAATAGCCATTCATATCATCCTGAGGTGATATCTTATCATTGTTTTGATTTGCATTTCCCTGATGACGAGATGTAGAACATCTTTTCATGAACCCGTTGGCCATTTGTGTGTCTTCCTTGGAGAGGTGTCTATTAAGGCCATCAGCCCACTTTTTGGTTGGATTGCTTGTGTTTTCGTTGCCCAGTTTTTTGAGTTCTTTGTATATCTTAGATATTAACCCCTTATCTGAAGTGTGAGAGGTAAATATCTTTTCCCATTCAGTTTGATGCCTTTTTGTTTTTATGCAAGTTTCTTTTGCTGAGTAGAAACTTCTAAGTTTTATGTATTCCCACTTATTTATTTTGGATTTGATTTGCCTTGCATTGGGAGTTGAGTTGCCAAAGATACCTCTTAGGTCTGTGTCTAATAATGTTTTGCCTCTATTCTCTTCTTTGTGTTTGATTGTTTATGGTCTTATGTCTAGGTCTTTAATCCATTTTGAATTAAAATTTGTGTATGGTGTTAGGTAATGGTCTAGTTTCAACCTTTTGCATGTGACTGACTAGTTCTCCCAGCACCATTTATTAAAGAGGCTGTCCTTGCCCCATTGTAATTTTTTTGGCTCCTTTGTCAGAAATTAGTTGTCCATTATATGTGGACTTATTTCTGGACTTTAAATTCTGTTCCATTGGTCTGTCTTTCTATTTTTATACCAGTACCATGCTATTTTAATTATTATTGCTTTGTAGGAGAGTTTGAAGTGAGGGAGGATGACTCCTCCATTGTTGGTTTTTTCCTTGAGGATTGTTTTTGTTTTCCTGGGTTGTTTGTAGTTCCAAATAAATTTCATAATTTTTGTGTTCTAGGTCTGTGAAGAATGTCTTTGGAATTTTGATGGGGATAGCATTGAATCTGTATATTGCCTTGGGCAGCATAGCCATATTGATTACCTTAATTCTTCTGATCCATGAGCATGGAATATCTTTCCATTTCTTTGTGTCATCTTCTGTTTCTTTTAGATAGTTCTCATAGTATAGGTCCTTCACCTCTTTGTTTAGGTTTATTCCAAGGTATTTTTTTTTTTTTTTTTTTAGTGCAATTGTAGCTAGTATTGTTTTCTTTAGTTCTTTCTATATCTTCATTGTTGGCATACAGAAAGGCAACAAATTTTTTAATATTAATTTTGTAAACTCTCACTTTTCTTTTCCTTGAGCCATTCTATTTTCTTTTGTCATAAAGTGCTTCTGTTAAAAAGTCTGAGAAAAAAGAATTAGAATTTTCCTTGTCACATGCTAATGAGTCATAGTCGTTAATGTTTTCCATTCTTAGTTCTAATTTTCTTCTCCTTGGACTTTTTTCTCATATGTTGCATCTGCTTTGCCTGTATTCAATATTGGCTACTTACAAATCTTTTCATCCTTTCATCATTCCTTTTTAAAAATAGTATAATAATTGTATTGCTTTTACAAAGCCATGCTCATTTTACGATATTGAACTTGCTTCTCAGTCTATGAGTATGACACACTGCACCTATCACCAAAGTTCTAGTGTCCTTTACCACCACTTGTTCCTTTCTTCCCTCCCCTGTCCCACCCGCTGGCAGCCGTCATCCTGTGTCATGGGAATTTTGTTGGACTTTATCTGTTTGTTTCATTTCATTATATTCCACATATGAGTGAAACCATGCTGTATTTCTCTTTCTGACTTATTTTGTTTAACGTGATCCCTTCCAGTTCCATCCAGATTGTTGCAAAGGGAACAATTACATTTTTTTTTTTTTTAGTAGCTGCATAGATTCCATTGAGGATATAGACCACAGATTTTTAATCCAGTTATAAGTTGATGGACATTTACACTGGTTCTGTGTCTTGGATGTTGGGAACTCTGCTGCTGTGAACATAGGGGTGCAGATATTTTTCCTTATTAGAGATTTTTTACTCTCTGGTCATATGCCTAGGAGTGGGATTTTTTTAACTTTTTTTTTTTTCTTAAGAGAAAGGAAGGCAGGCCAGCAGCAGGGAGAAAAGAAGAGAGAGGAAGAAACATTTTATTTATTTAGTTGTCCATTTTAGTTGTTCCCACCCTGAGTGGGAACAAATTGAGTCCTTGGTTGTTGGGACCGCACTCCAGGCACAGGTCTAACACCCATGCCATCTGGGTGAGCCTTGTTTTCAGTCTGAAAACAAAAATCTTTCTTTCCAACTTCTGTTAAGGCATTATATTTGCCCTATGTTTTTTCTCATATTTTATTTCTGAAATACTTTACTCTTCTCTCTCCCTTGATTTATAGCACCTCATTTCTCAGTGTTTCTGATTTTGATTCCTCTGTTTTTCTTCACATCTTCCCTAATTTTCATTGTGTCTCTCACTCCACTTGAAAGACTAAATTACCGTTTTGATCTGAGTCTGAGTGGGTCTTTTCACATGCTCTTACTTTCTGCAGGGATATATTTCTTCTCTCTCTCACTTTTGTAAGTGCTGACCTCAGTTTTGGGCCTGATTCTTTCGTTGTTCCCATAATTTAGAGGAATCTGAGTTCATGGATATCTCCCCACACCATAAAATGTTGTCTTCAAACTTCATCTGTGGCTGAGGTGTCTGCCTTTGTGCCCTGACCTTTCATGTCTTTGTCACTGTTCGCTGCTGAGATGGAGCTTCTGCTTTGTGCTTCCCTCATATCCCCCGGCTCGCCACTTTCTCTATGCTTTGGGGTGCTCTGGTGTTCACACTAGACTGACTTTTCCAGTTGTTCTCAGGAAGAGTAGATCTGTAACAGCCTTATTTGCCATTGGCGGAGTAAATGGTAGTTCTGACCATTTTGAAAATTCTCAAACTTAGCTTTGCCATGTTCCCATTTTTCCCTCAAAATTCTCAATAATTTAAATGGAATAAGCTCAAACATTGAGGATTTAAGAATCTCTGTGATGAAGCTGTGCCTAGAAGTCATATCTTGGACAATAATTTCAGGAAGGGGAGAAAGTATGTTATAAAATCTTTAGAAAGGCAGTAATAAAATATGATTGTAAAAAGTTATAAATTATTGCACTGTGGTATTTTTTAAATGATCAAATATTTTGAATATATAAAATTCATATTGCTCACTTTTAAATTTAAACTTTATTGAAGGAACATTGCATCATAGCATTATATAGTTTAAGATATGCATCATTGTAAATCAACATCTGTGTATAACATACTAAGTTCACTAACATTTCAGATCCTTTACCATCTATATTTGATCTCTTTTTACCTAAATTCCTGTCTTCTTGCTATCACTAATTTGATTCAGTAGTCTAAAAGATTTTTGGTTGGTTTAGTTCCTTTGGTTTCTCTATATACCACATATAAGTGAAATCGTATATTGTTTGTCTTTCTCTTTTTGACTTACATCACTAAACTTAATTCCCTTTAGGTCTGTCCACCTATGTTGCTGAAAATGTCAGGATTTCATTTTTTTTAAAGGAAAGTTAAAGGCAGACATGAATGTGAGTAGTAGTCATGAAGAGGGAGAAGGACATTATTTTATTTAGTTGTTCATCTTGGTTGTGTGACCTGGTACTGGGTTAGAGCCTGGGTCCTTGGAATGTTTGTGGACTATGTCTGTTGAATGTATTCACTAGGCCACCAGGGCACACAAGAATTTCATTTTTTAAAATAGCTGAGTCGTATTTTGTGTATATATACTACATCATCTTTATCTACTCATCTGCCCATTGGCATATAGATTTGTTTCAATTCTTGGCTATTGTAAATGGAGCTTAAATGAATGTGGGGTGCATAGTGTTTTGTGGCTTGGGAGTAAATACCCAGAAGTGGGATAATGGGATCATCACACTCTCCATTCTCAATTTTGTGAGGCATCTCTATGTTGCTGTCCCTAATGGTTGCACCAGCTTGCCCTCCTGTCAACAATGTAGAAGGCTCTCTTTTCTCGGGAATCCTCATCAGTGCTTGTTTCCAGCCTTTTGGATGGTAGCTATTCTCACAGGTGTGAGGTGATGTCCCACTGTTGTTGTGATTTGCATTTCTCTAATGACAAGAGGAACATCTTTTCATGGGCCTGCTGACATGAGATATCTTCTTAGGAAAACTGTTTCTCCAGTTCTTCTGCCCACTATTTAATGGTGGTGTTTTTGTTGTTGAGTTTTATGAGTTCTTTTTATAGTTTTGTCAGATGTATGATGTGCAAATGTCTTCTCCCCGTCAGTAGGATGTCTTCTTGTATTGAGTTTCTTTCACTGTGTAGACACTTTATAGTTTGTGTCGTCCCATCTGTATATTTTTGCTCTTTTTTCCCCTCAACATTGGATCTGAGTTCCCAAAGACATATCTTAGGTCAGTGTCAAGCAGTGCTTTTGCCTGTGTTTTCTTCTTTGTACTTTATGGTTTCCAGTCTTACATCTTAAAGATTAAACATCCAGTCTTTAATTCGCTTTGAATTAATTTTTGTGTTTGCTGTTTGGCAATGATCTAGTTTCAGCCTTTTGCATGTAACTGTCCAGTTTTCCCAACACCATTTATTGAAGAGATTGTTCTTCCCCATTGTATGCTCTTAACTTCTTTTTTGTAAATTAGTTATTAATGTATATGTGGTTTATTTCCTAACTCTCAATTCTGTTCCATTTATCTGTATGTTGTTTTTCTTTCCCACACCATGCTGATTTGATTACTAGTGCTTTATAGTGCAGGTTGAGTCAGGAAGCATGGTACCGCCATTATTCTTTTTTTCCCATTAGAATGACTTCTGTTATTTATCGTCTTTTGTAGTTCCACATACATTTCATGATTGTTTGTGCTACTTCTGTGAAGAATGTCTGAGATATACATGGGCTATATGTTAAATCTCTACTTATTTTAGATAATAGGCACTTTTAACAATGTTCAGTCTTCCATAAGCATGTAACAGCTTTCCTTTTTTAGGTCTTCTGTTGTTTATTTAGCAATATCTTGTATTTTCCATAGTATATATAGGTCTTTCACTTCTTTGGTTAAATTTATTCGAATATGGTTCATTCTTTAGATGCATTATAAATGATATTATTTTCCTACATTCTCTTTCTGCTAGTTCAATATTTGCATGCAGAAATGCAACAGATTTTTGGATATTACTTTTGTAGTCTTCCACTTTAGTTATTACTTCTGACATCTTTTTGAGTTTCTCTCAATCTTTGAGTTTCTCTCTATGTACATTAAATCATGTCATATGAAAATAATGATGGTTTCGCTACTTCCCTTCTACTCTGAATGCCTGTTACGTCCTTTTCTTGTCTAACTGTGCAGGTACAGTCTGAAGTATATATGTTGTAATAAGTATAATATAGTAAAGAATTATGTAAAGAGTGTACACTTTTTTCCTCTTGATCTAGGAGGAGTAACTTTCCGATATTCCCCAATTGAGAAACTGTTGGCTATGGGTTTGTGTGTGTATACAGACATAGCCCGTATCAGTTTCTAACCCAATTTTGGAGGGTTTGCACCCTTCAAGGCTGCTAGATCTTATCAAATATTTTTCTTCTATTGAGGGACTCATATAGTCTTTGTCCTTTTTGTTGATGTGGGTGCTAGTTCTTTGGAAGTTTGGTACAAATCACTAATAAAACCATCTGGTCCTCAGCTATTGTTTAAGAGAAGTGTTATTGCTGCTCCAATTTCCTTACTATCAGTCAGCTCAGATGCTCTATTTCTTCCTCATTTAGCCATGGAAGAGTGTATGTTTCTATGAATTAGTACATTTCTTCTTGATTATTCAGTTCATTGCCATCTAGGTGTGTGTTTGTATTTCTGTATGCATGTGATGTTCACATTTGTATGTGTGACCACAGGTGTGCATATGTGAATATAGGCATGCACAAATGAGAACTTGCATGATCATGCATGTGTGTGCATTTTGTGTGTGTATACATGTATACACAGATGTACTGTGTCCTCACAGGTGCTCGTGTCTATGCTGTACATGTGTAAATGTGAAACAAATGTGTGAGCCCACACCTATTTGTACACCTAGCTGTGAGCACGTGTACATACATGCACAACATATATATGCACACCAGTCTTCTTATGTGTATTTATGTGTATTTCATGCAAATATATGTATATATGAATTCACAAGTATGCATATGTGGATGGTTGTAATGTGTATGTTTGTAGTGCATTGTGCACGTACATTATGTGATGTTCATGTGTGCAATTGTATATACATATGCGTAGTGCAGAATGTGTTCACAGGTGTTTGGTGTGCATATTTGGTGTGCCCATGCAGGTAAGAAGTGCATGTGTAGGCATGCACACATGTGAATTTCACACACATATATGAACACATGCACACACATATGTATCAATGTATAGGTGTGCACAAGGTGTTCATCTGTCTATGTGTTTTGCATGTGTGTGCACACATATGTATGTGTCTGTGTGTGTACACCTTGTACCCATGATGCAGATTGGATGTGTGTTGTCCTAAGATGAAGTTTTTCATTGAGTTTATCTAACAGTGTTTGTTCACTACCCCATTTACCTGGTTTTGTCGTACCCCTGGTCCTGACTTCTGTCCATCTGCACTACTGAGCCCCATCCAATATCAGAACTGATCTGGGCTGCTTCAGACCATCTTTGCTGCTTCCCTTCCCTTCAGTGCCCTGGGCATGACTGGACTGGTAGCTCTCAACTGCAGCCTTTCTGAGCTAGGTCTCATGACTGAGAGTCTTGGTGCCCTGTAGGTCATGATCTTGGCCTGTTCCTCTGGAGCCCTTCAACAGTGAATTGTTTAGAAATTGGCTGTCCAATTTTATGAATTATTTGTATATTTTGGATATTAACTCCTTGTCAGAGGTGTGAGTCAACTATATTTTCCCATTCAATCGGATGCCTTTTTGTTTTGATGCAAGTGTCTTATTGTGTAGAAGCTTTTTAGTTTGATGCAATCTCATTTGTTTATTTTGTATTTTATTTGCCTTGCGATTGGTGTGGGGTTCCCAAAGATATCTCTTAAGTCTATGTCCAATAATATTTTGCCTATGTTTTCTTCTGTGTATTTTATGGTTTTGGCCTTACATCTAAGTTTAATCCATTTTGAGTTAATTTTTGTGTATGGTTTTAGGTTTCAACCTTTTTCATGTGAGTGTCCAGTTCTCCCAGCACTATTTATCAAAGAGACTATCCTTGCTCCAGTGTAAGTTTTTGGCTGCTTTTTTGAAAATTGTATGTCCATATACTGGTAGATTTATTTCTGGGTTTTAAGTTCAGTTCCTTCAATCTGTATATCTGTTTTTATTCCAATACTTTGCTGTTTTGATTAGTATTGCCTTGTAGGAGAGTTTGAAGTCAGGGAGCAGGATTCCCCCATTGCTTTTTTTTTTTTCCTGAGGATTGTTTTTGCTTTCCTGGGTTGTTTGTAGTTCCAAATAAATTTCATGATTTTTGTGTTCTATGTCTGTGAAGAACGTCTTTGGAATTTTGATGGATAGCATTGAATCTATATATTGCCTTGGCAAGTATGGCCATTTTGATTATTTTAATTCTTCTAATCCATGAGCATGAGCTATCCTTTCATTTCTTTGTGCCATCTTCTATTTCTTTTAGCAATGTACTGTAGTTCTCATGGCATAGGTCCATTACTACTTTGGTTAAATTTATTCTGAAGTATTTCTTTCTTTTTTTTTTGTAGCAATTGTAAATGGTATTACTTTCTTTAGTTCTGTTTGTGTATTTTCATTGTCAACATACACAAATGCAACATTTTTTAATATTAATTTTGTAGCCTGCCACTTTACAGTATTTGTTTATTATTTCTGGTAGGTTTTTACTTGAGTCTTAGGGTTCTCATTCATCCACAGATAGTGATAATTTCGCCTCTTCCTTTCCTATTTGGATACCTTTTCCAGTAGAAAAATGGACTGATGACCTTAACAGACACCTCTCCAAGGATGACATACAAATGAAAACCAGGTTCATGAAGAGATGTTCTACTTCCCTTATTAGGAAAACACAAGTGAAAACAACAGTGAGATAACAGCTCATACTTGTGAGAATGGCTGTCATACAAGAAAAGGAAACAATGAGTGCTGGAGAGGATGTGGAGAAAAGGGAACTCTTAATTCACGGTTGGTGGGAGAGTAAAATGGTGCAGGCATTCTGGAAAGCAGTAAGGAGATTCCTGAAAGAGTTGAGAATGAAAATTCCATATGATGGTTATTCCCCTTCTGAGTATTTACCCTAAAAACACAACAAAACTTATTTGCAGAGATATGTGCACCCCGTGTTCATTGCAGCATTACTTACAATAGCCAAAAGCTGGAAAACACCTAAATGCCCATCAGCAGATGAGTGGGTAAATAAGATGTATATACACACAAGAGCATACTATGTGACTATCACAAAGGGAGAAATCTGCCATTTGCAGCTACGTGGATGGACTTGGAGAAAATTTTGCTTAGCTATATAAGCCAGAAGGAGAAAGACAGACATTGTATGATAACACTCATATGATGTGTATCGAGATAGAAAACAAATGAATGACATAACTGAACAATTAGCTCTCTTAAAAAAGAGAACTAATCCAAACTCTTAGTGGTGACTCAGTGGTGGGGGTGGGGGAAGGAAAATCAAAGAGTACAGAAGATATGGGGGAGAGGTAGAGGGAAACAGGGTCAAGGGGATTAATTATAAAGTGAAGGATAAGGAAAGGAAATTGTGGTAAACCTATTTGCTTTTTACAGATGTAAATTTGTTATTATATACACCTCAAACCAAGTGAATGTTAAAATGCAATAATCCTTCTAAAATCAATTGAAAAAAACAAAAACAAAAACCAGAAATTGGGAGTATTCTCATCTTATTGTGTTCTGTAAAATGTGTCCCTAAATTGGAAGTGTAGGCATTTATCCAATTAGTGCAAGTATAAAACTAGAAAAACTTTAACGACCTGATTGTGAATTTTTTTTTTTCTTAAAAATAAGAAGCAATGTTTTATGTTGGAACACAATGAACAGTTTTCATATGACTGAAAACTTGACTACTTGGAATGAGCATTGTCTGGAGTGTGAGATGAGGGTCCTGACGTGTGGGTTCTGAAGGCACTTGCTGCCTGCAGGAGGGCTTGTCCCTGGGCAGAGATGGGGGAGGCCCCTGGCAGTCCCAGGCTGGTGACCCCAGAAAAAGACTATTAGGATTCAAATCCCATATAGTTGAGATGTAGCTGTTTGGGGTATGCACCATTTCCAAATACCTCTCCTCACTTTCACCCTAAAATGTTAGTCCTTTCTGGTTCACACAGAATACATGAAACTGCATGTTTTCCAAGGAATGGGGACTTTTTCATCAGGCAGGATGAGTCATCAGTGAGGACTCAAATTGTATTTCCAGTAAAAAAGATGCATCACTGGATGGGCAGCTAACCTGTCCCAGCCTCAGCGAAGAGCCCATTCCTGTCCCAGCCGGCCTGATGTGATGAGTCTGTGGTTCGCTTCCCTTAGGCCCCACTTCCCATAAGAGAAGGAATTAAACACAGGAGCTCTGCCTGAGACTTTTCCTGCTCCTAATGTCAAATGTAAAACATGCGCATTGCAAGAAAATTCAGTAAAGTGGTCAGAAGAAAAGTGCCATGTGCCGGCGTCCTTCCTGTGTTCAGTCTCCCCCATGGACTTACGATGATGGAAGTTTTTCTTATATTCACATTGGCCTCAGCTTTTCCGAATGCCAGAGTCTCTGTGATGCATCCCCATCTCGTTTTAGGTGCACCCAATCCAGGGAGGGAGCTTTGAACAGATGGACAAATACACATTTTATCATGGAAAAAGAGAAGGTGCTTGGGGGAGAATAATTTTAGGGTGATAACCACATCAGAGTGGGTGTTGAGAGTCAGATGGTGGCACTAGAGACTCAGTGACAGGACAGGGGGAGTACAGGGTAAAGGTCTAGGCTTGGACACGCTGCAGGGGGATGCTGTGAGCTGTTGTGGGGAGCAGAGTGCTGTGTGCAGGGCATGGGGTGCAATGTGTGGGTCATAGGGTGCAGGCACCTCCACACACCCAGCTTTGACCTGAGCCACGGTGGAGTGCCCAGACCACTGGACTTCTGGAAAGATTGCTGAGATTCACAGGGAGGGTGCACTGAGGGGGAGCAGCCTCTCGGCGGGGTCCCCAAACAAAGGGCAGCTGGATAGATAGGATGCCTGGGCCATGGGTTGGGAGTGACAGTCCCTGAGTGAGATCTCAGGGTGGTGGGTGGAGAAGGCAGGGCAGGTGTGTGGACTCCATGGGGACCACGTGCTGGTGGTACCTGTGCTGATGGGCAGCTAGACAGGACCAAGCCAGAGGCAGTGGAATGAGACTCTGTGTGGCCCTGTGTGTAAGATACAGATGCTGATTCTGGGGGCCTGTGAGGACATGCTCAGTCTATTCCTCGAGGGGAATACCTGGCATTGTCATTGTGTCAAAAGTCAAGGCAGAGAGGAAGTCACCTTCTGAAGAACTTGACTGTCACAGAGCAGAGCAGGGACCCCTTCCTGAAGGGTGGTAAGCGCCCTGGGGCCCAGCTGACAATGCCTCCCTGTGCAGCTTGGCCTCAGGTGGTAGTATGTCATCATGATGTTCCTGGGTTAACTGAGCAGTGACGGGCACACTGGTCTTCCCTTGGGGGTGCAGACACTTGACCGCTAAGAAGTTGGTTCATGGCCCTGCAGCCTGGCCCACCTGGGCCCTCCTCTGCCCACCCAGAGCCAGGGGCCTTTTGGGGTCAGCATGGTGACCCCTAACTCCTGCTTCTGCACTGCTCTTTGGGGATTGTCCCTCTCACGATGCCCCTATGAGGGCTGTCCCCCAACTGAGATACTCTCGGGGTGGGGGGCGGGGTGTGCAGTCCCCACCTGCACGCCCTGCTCAGTCCTACTCCTGCAGTTGGTAACTGGGCAGCCTCATTGGGGGTCTTGCCAGGGCTTAACTAAAGGGTCTGCTGAAGCCAGAGAGCCAGTTCCCAAGATATGGAGAGGTAGGCTTGTGACCCGTGGCCCAGCCTGTCTCTCTGTAGAGGCCTTAAGCCCACCTGGTGGAGCCTGATGGAGTGACAGGCTGGGACATGTAGGAACTCCATGGATGTGTCCTCATCCTTCCCCGTAAATCAATTGTTGGCTTTCTTGAAATGTCAGATTCCTTACCTGGGCCATGGATTGTGTGTAACTGGCTCATGCTAAGGAGTGCTGTCCAGTCAGACGCCTCTTCTCTGAGTCAGCAGTGGCCACAGTATCTTATTCCAGTGTCCTGTGTCATGGCCTTATCCTCGGCGTCACGTAGCCTGGTCTTAGCTGCCGGCTGGACTAGCTCGGCCCCACCTCCTGCTAGAGACACTTCTGCCTGAGGGAGCAGGGCTTCTCAGGTTGAGGCCATCTGACATCAGAGGAGGCTCCCTGTCCCTGCTTAGCCCCGGATAGACATCAGGACAGGGAAGGTGCACACCTCCTGGTCGGCATTCCCTCCTGGCTCCACTCTTGGGGTTAGAAGCTGGGTTTTCTGAACAGAGGTGTGACGCACTAGCTTAAAAATATGCATGAAGTTAGGCCCCATTTTGACCATCTGGACAGAATAAGCAAAACCCATATGAGCCTTCTGAGATCAGCATATAGGAGGGTCTAGAAAGTTCTCCCCAACCAACTCTGTGGCAAGATGGCTGGGCTATGCTGTAGTGACCTCAGGTGTGAGCTGGGTGCTGTACCCAGGTTAGAAGTCACTACAGAGAGTGAAACTGAAGGTGCTAACAACTTCCTTTATTAGAAGGGATCTGGCTTTCAAATGGGGAGGGATCAGGGTGTGTTAGAGGCTTTTCAGTGGTGACATTTCCAGTGAATTAAAGAGAACTCAGTCTCATTTTGTCACCTCCCTGAGTGAGGACCAGGGGGCTTGAGCTCTAAAACCTCTGTGAAGGGCTTTGTTTTATAAACTCATTTGGCTGTTTTTTTCTTATGCCTTTAAGGTTCTCCATTAATAATAACACTACTGTAATGAGCAACCACACAGGCTTAGTTTTAATCTCTTCCTCTCTCTGTCTCAACAGTTTGGAAGGACTGAAGTAATTGATAATACTTTGAATCCTGATTTTGTGAGAAAATTTATTCTGGACTACTTTTTTGAAGAAAGAGAGAATCTCCGCTTTGACTTGTAAGTTCTTGCATTTAAATATTTTTTGATCTTTCAGAGGTAATTTTGTAGCACAAGGCTGGGTCCTATGGTTGCATTGAGCACTAGATCTCACTGGGAGGAAACCAGACTTGTGTTCTTCAGTGTGGCCCAGGCTCTCTCCCAGGCATTGCTGTGCATTCTCTAGGTTTTCGGCCATATGTTTATTGAAAAGTGTATAAATGGCTTAGGCGCAGAGGATGTTTGTTGCTGTGTCGGGATACCTGTCACCACCCAGCACCTCACGTCTTCATGAGTTTTGCTCTCTGCCTGGTGGTCTGCTGTCTGCTTGGGTCTCAGGCCTTGGTTTTCCTCCTTGGAGTGTAGATGTGTCTTCATCATTATCCCTCATGGCTTCATGTTTCTAGGACCCAGCATGCTAGCACCAACATTGTTAATATTTTAAATATTCTTCTGATACTGTATCAGGCTTATTAGCATCTTATAGTTAAATTCAACTCTGTGCTCAGAGCCCGGAGTCAGTCTGTATGAGGTGCCACTGGTCAGTGTCCTTCTGTCTTCAGAGTAGCGGGGAGGCATGTGGTGTGGCGGATGGAGATCACTTCTGAGAGGAAGTGGAACGGATTATGGTACAGGCTTCACATAGCGAAGCAGAGCATTCATGACCATTATAAGTGCTTACAAGGAAACTATATAAATACTAGAAGTAAGGTATACTCTGCTGTCACCACTTATAAATACTTTTTTGATGACAAAAACTTTCAAAAATCTTATTTGAAAAAGTCATAAGCTGTTTCTTGATGTAAAGGAAGTGCTCTTCTGTTAAGGTCTGTCCTATTTTCCTCTAAAATGTGTGCAGTAACCTGTGGTCTTGGTTTTAAAAAGATGACTCTCAGACCAGTCTCTCCTTCAGTAGTTAAAGTTGAGCATTATATTTATCCAAGAGAGCAAGCCATGCCACTGGTTTTGTTCTCTTGAAAACCCTTTCACGTAATGAAGACCCCTCCAGAGAAGCTGGCAGGGAGGGAAAGATTCCACGGTATCTTTGAGGAGGTTCATGTCGGGCTGTGATAGAGCAGGTGGGACGTGGAGTGGTTAGCGCCACCAGAGGTGTTGAAGGGGCTCCTTCTCTCACATCAGCTGGACCCCCTTACGTTTCCCCAAGTTTCAGACTTTTTCCTGAAGCCAGTCACCATTTCATGATCGCCTGTTCTTTTTCTCATTCTTCTCTATTTTTGGTAATTAAAAGTAGTAAATATTGACTATAAACTTTAAATGATGTGTTTTGAAAGTGAGCACTCTGTGTTATCCCAATGTAAAAACAGACCCAAACAACAAAATCTGCGACCCGGTGTATACGCATACACCGCTTCCCTGGAAGATGCTCATGGGTATGGGAGTCTCAACATTCTCCCGTTAACTTCTGTTTTCAAATATCGTTCTGTGCCAGTGAAAGGCATAGATCACATTCATTTTAATGTCTGCATAAAGCCCATTGCTTGAAAAGCTTATTTATTTAAAAATCGTTGCTGGTGGTCATTTTGGCTGGTTCTGTTGTTACTGTTACATGTAATCCTGAGTGAACATTTGAAAAAATTCGTAAGATAAATTTCTCAGACAAGTTTTAGGAAAAGGGTGTTCTTGTTTCCCGTCTTTGGGGACAATCAGAGACCCCGTGTTGGTCAGTTCCCTGTCAGCCTGTCTCTAGCTTGGGAGGCAGAGCCAGTGGTTTTGTTCTGGTTACTGTCTGGCCTGTCCCTCCTGGTTCTGACCCAGACCTGCAGTGCTGCCCCTGCTCACATAGAAGGGAAGAAGGCAGTGCATTCTCCCAAGAACAGCCTCCTTGCTCATCCAGCCGATGGTGCTTTCTGAGAGGAGGACACAGAGGCTGATTTGACTCCCAGGGCTGGTGTCCTGCTCCCCTCTGGAGCCTGAGGAGCAGAAGGAACAGAGTCCAGGCCCCTGAACTGGAGGCTGCCTGGGATCCTTTAAATATCATCCACTTTACCAAATAGCATTTCAAGCATCACTTGTGAACTAGTATGTCCAAATAAGAGAGCCTCATATGGGGACCCTGGGCCCCATCCCACGTCTGCAGTGCCCCGTTCTGTGGGTGTGGGCGGACCTCAGTGGGAGCATGACACCAACTCCGTCCTTCTCTGCTGGCAGTCAGTGACACCAGTCTCTCCACTGCATGGGCTCAGGGTGAAGAAAGAGAACTTAAGTATATGCCCTGTGGAAACAGGGAGGAATGAGCTGTTATCACAAAGATCTTCAGTGACTGATGCTCCAGTAACTAATGTAGTTCATGGAGTTCAATTCCATGGGGAGGCTCTGCAGGCACAGATGCAAGAGGCCTCTCTGACAGCTACCGCCGCCACTTGCAGTCTGGAAGGGGCTGCTTACCCACAGACACGTCTCCAGGGCGACAGCCACGGTGTATGAATAATAAATCCAAGGCTTAGCATATCTACCTGACATGGTCAGGTGTCTGCAGTTCCGATCTTTTCCTAAGATCATTTATAATCAAATGGTATAAAAACTGAAAATTTAAAATTTCATGCAGAAGAAGAACAACGCCTCATCGGGGGTGTTTTTATTTTTGCTTGGTTACTGGACTCTGCAGAGTGCGTGTCGGAAGCATCGTGCTGTACATTCATGGGTACAGCGAACAGGCGACTGCACTTAACTTCAACGTAGGCATCTACCCAGCAGAGACATCATGACCCTAGGAGGCAGCGACAGGCAGCCTTTGTATCCAGTGTGCAGAAACAAAGTGAGGAAGCAAACACATCAAGTCACAAAGAAACAAACGCAACAAACATAACGACAACAAATCACTGTAGATAAATCAGTAGAGTTTAACTTTACAGCTTCCTCTTTTCTATAGACTTGTAGAAAGTCTCACAGAGACTGTGGTGTTTGATATGTAAAAGCATTGAAAAATTGAACATTTTACCTTTTGAATTCATTTTAGTTTTAGAAATTTGCTTAAAGTAACATAATTCAATATGCTTTCTGAGAATTTTGTTTAGAGAAAGGGGCACCTGGAAGAGGTTATCAAGAAAAGCAACAAGTATATTCTCTTAGTTGATGTATTTTTGATATCACTTTAATGGATTCTCTTTGATTTCCCATTTATTAGAATATTTCACATTATACATTTGACTTCTGAGAGCAGCTTTTTTTCTTCCTTTTTTTGACATATTAATTTTCCACTATTTGTGAAAATAGTGCAGTTATTCACTAGTTCTGTGTATCTGTCAGACCTGTGACTGGTTTTATCTATTTTTAAAGGAAAGGTACAGGCAGGAATGAAGGTGAGCAGCTGCAGACAGGCAGGATGAGAGAGGAAAAGGAAGCATTTTATTTATTTTATGTAGTTGTTCATCCGGGGTTTCTGCCTTTGACCTGGGGTGTGAACCTGGGTCCATGTGGTGTATTTGAGTTGCACTGCCTGGAGGAGGCTGACCCAACCGCCACTCCACCAGTGTGTACCTGTGACTGAATTAAAGCATTTGTTCTAGTAGTTATTATTCCAAAGGGGGAAATGTTCACTGTAGGAATTTTGGACAAGAAAATTGGGTATGGTGGTCAGCATTGTTGTCTGCACTCCATCCCATGACCCCAGGCTCTTGCAAAAGCCCCATATCTGCAGATTCACATCCTTGGGGCCCCAGAGCCACAGACACAGCGTCACACGTGCTCCCTGAAGTTAGTGTGCCTGTGAGCTTGGCAGAGTTCTAAAATGCAGTAACACAAGCTGCAGGTGGTTGTGATCGCTACAGCTGCCTGTCATGGAAGGTTTCAGAAATGACCTTTCAGAACTCTGTAAGTTTTAACATTGATGAAAAATGTAGAGGGGATGGAGAGATAGAGGAATGGGAGGACGGGGGTGGGAGGGGAGAAAAAGAGAGAGAGAAAGAGAGAGCATCCCTCAGCCATTGGTCTTATCTCTGTCAATGTGATCAGGTCACTGTGGTCACTGCCATGGTGATGAGCCTGAGGTTCATCAGCTGAGTTTTGACATCTGCTCCTCGATCTGGTGTGAGCTCATGGTTGCAGACTGGGTCTTGGTCCTTGTGTTGAGACCCCACAGAGTCACAGCAGAACCTCATTGGTATTGTCATATTGCCACCCTAATAATGGTACAGGTGCCTCTGGAGTCACTGGCTGTCACAGTGGAAGTGTCACTTTGTGCAGATAAGCTGCCCAGAAGGCAATGTGCCTGTCACACTCAGTATGAGGAGCAGGGCAGAGGCCAGGGGCCTTCCTGCATGTCCTTGAGGAGCTCCTGTCACTGCCCGTCTCATGAGGACACTGCTCTCCAGGGAACATCCCGTGGGTTTACTGCAGGGATGGTCCCCAAGCTGCCAATTAGGAGTCACTGTTGGTGACAAGCTCCTGTGGGCCAGCCTCACTTGTGACTGCACAGTCACTCTTGTTCATAAGACCGGCTGTCTGTGCTGCCCCCTGTGCTTCTGTATGGTGATGCTAGAACCTCTCTTGGTCCCACCCTTGCCTGGGGCTGTTGCCTGGGCCCCTGGCAGACCAGGCAAGGGGAGATGTGGGCCCCACCAGCACCTGCCTGTCCTGCCCCCCTGCCTGCCTCTGTGGTGGTTCAGGGTGGGCCTCTGCATTCCCTCAGCTCCCAGACTGTCCCTGGGGATGAGCTCTGTCCCGGTGTTCACAGCTCAGCCTGTAGGGATACTGATCAGCTTTTTTTCTGCTTGGGCCTCCCCTGCAATTCTGGGAACACAGAAAAGTCCCAGTGGACATCTGTCCCCTCTAGCAGGTAGTGGCCTGATCAGACTGACAATGCAGTGCTGTCATGGTGCAACCTCTGTGGGCAGAGCCCCTCACACATGCCTGCTGGAAAGTGAGCACTGGCTGTTTCATTGGGTCACACGCGACCCAGGAGACCCCTGCCTCCCTCTTCATTAGGGTGGGACAGTACTCACATGCAGGGACACACATGCATGTACACAGTCTCACATGTAGTCTGCAAACACTACAAGACACGTACTCAGGCACACATGTGCACACCCACACATGTGCATATTATGACCATTTAGGTGTGGGAGTTATGTTCTGACCTGTGAAGAGGAGGACAAGAGTAGTTGTAAAAAAGTTAGAAGGCAAATTCCATTAAGAAAATTCTTAGTGATTTAAAATGCCTTAAATGCCCACATTATTTAAAACCTCCAGAGACAGGCTGTGAATAACCTACTTTTGAGAGGACAGCATTAGGAACTCTGTTAAATACAACCAAGAAGGATTGTGCTGGAGCTGCAGCAGCTCTGCCATGGAAACAGTCTCTTCCTCTTGCTTCATTAGGAACCCGTACACCTGCTCTCCTGCAGTCCACCCACGCCCCTCAGAAGGGTCCCCTGTCCTTGGAAGGCACCTGTATGTGCTCCCCTCGGGCAGTGCTGCCAGAGTTACGTTCAGTCCTACCTTAGAACCTGAACGAGGTGCTTCCTGAGTGAGATGGATGTCGTGCCCACCGCTGTGGTCATCAGGAAACTGCAGCCTGCTGCTCCGGTCCTGGGTCAGAGCAGTGGGAGGGCACGTCTGGGCAGGACCCACATCATGGCCGTAGTCAGGCCACATCCTCGGCTGCCTCTCACTCCCATTGAGCTGGGGCTCTTTCCTTTGTGAAAACATTCTCGAGTGAGAAAGAAGGCTTTCAGCTAAAAAGGTCCCTTGTTTGGGGTGGGAGTGAGAAAGGAATATGATTTGGAAGGAAGTCTGGAGCCCCATATGAATAGTTTCCTATTTAAGATTTCAGCAAATTGAGGTTCTTTTGTTAGCTATTAACAATCTTTTAATTTCTACACCTTTTTAAAAACAGGGGCCAAAGGGATAGTGAAGTTTTCACAGGATTCACCAAGAAATCATTTATGACCCGTACTGACTGGTCAAAATTGGGACAAGAATTGTCCTGTAGAAATGCATTTCTTGTTGGTAAATACACAGCTTCCCTAGAGTCTGTGATTGGGGGAGCATGTCATGTTACTTTAACCAAAATTCAAAGTAAAACAGTAGCATTTAGGATAGTAAATGAGACTCAACATGTACCCAAATGACACCTGTTACCTGCACCTGCTTATTTTGGTAGAGGAAGAAGGATTTTCGTTCCCAGGAACGTCTAGGCAGTGTTAGGAAGCTAAAGAGTCACAGAAAAGCAACATGTCTTATCATGTAGATCTGATGACTGAAAATATTAGGAATTCTACATGGGGATTGAATTCTACATTGGTGTATAGGCCACACATTATGAGAAACTTCCACATGTGGTGTTTATCTCCCCATTGGTGTAATATTGATTCATTTTTATATTATTTTTGAGTTTCAGAAGTCATTGATGTTTTTCTTTAGCTAAGTTTCTTGGAAATAATTTGTTTTATATTTTAATCTTTTAGGTATGATGTTGATTCAAAGAGTCCCAACTTGTCCAAACATGTAAGTTCTTATTTTTATATATTTTTGATGATTATGTAAATAAATATCATGATCTTGCATTGATATTTATGTGATTCTGTTTATGTTAAAATTAGATGTCCTTACTTTTCATGAGCGAATTGTCATAGAAAATAAATGACTTAGAGAACCTTCGAATACTATTTGGAGGAACTAATTAAGAGAAAGTACATCAAAGGGACTCTTGGTTTTTAAAAGAAGTGCCAGTGGCTCTCTTTGTGTGTGAATTGGAGGGGTGTCACTCAGACTGAGTGATGAACTTGTCCCTGCAGAGCTGGGCGTGGGGGGTTCTGTTCCTCTTTCTGGGTGACTTGTCTTCAACCTCATTTCTAATTGCCTCCTTCTGCCAATTCCAAGGGTTTAATTCATAAGAGGCACATGGAGTGGAACTCAGATCCCCTTGGGTGCCTTCTCTCCGTCCTTTGTACAGCAAGTCTTCCCAGAGGCCCCAGGGTGGGTGTTGGGAGGGGATCCCAGGTCCTGTGGGTTGGACTGACCAGGCCTAAGAGGAAGGGATGATGAGAAAGGGAGATTCTGAAGGGGCTGAAGTCTGGGGATAGGTGTGTGCAGGGCAGCTGCCAGGAGTGGGGAACCGGTCCATGCCCAGGGCTGGGGGAGCTCCTATTCTGTGGTCACAGCTGTGCTCTCCAGCGCTGTTCAGAGAGAGGAAGGCCAGTCAGGGATGAGGGAACATGGGGCTGTGCCCACTCTGGAGGGCAGGCTTGCAGAGCAGGACCTGGGTCTGGGGAAAGCAACTGACTATCCCCTTCCGCTAGAGGAGAGAGCATGCCCACATGGTCTGGACACAGCACACACTTGCTAGAAGAGCGGTTAAAGAACTTTGAAGTGGCTTTTCTGCTTGTTGAAAACTGCTTGGTGCACTGGCCCCTCCCTCTCATGTGTGGGGCATGTGGTGCCACCTGCCTGTAATGTCTAGAGTTTGTCCAGGGCTTCTCAACATCCTTATAGCTCCTGCTGGAGGTCCGCATTCTCTTGGAGAAATAAGAGGAGTCACATGTCTACTCGAAAGTTTTTCTTAGAAGGAGACAAAATGTTCCCTACCATCTCACACATAACTGGTTCACTAAAGGCGAGCAGGGTCACCTCCTCAAGGCGACAGCAGACCTGTCCTCCTGGATATGGAGTCAGAAGCAGGATCAGCCGACTAAACCAAGCACTTCCCATCCCTCCCCACCCCAGGTCTCATGCTGTTTATAGGACTAAATTATCAGTTTCCATTTTTCTCTAAAGAGTCTCTGTTTATACCTCCATGTGCACATGAGAAAATGACCCTCGCACTGGACAGACATTCTAGAGTCACTGTTGCAGAGTCTAATTTCTGTCTCTCAGGTCAAACTGCCTTTTGGAGGTCTGTGTGGAGGGAAGAGTGCTCCCTGACTGAAGCTGGAGGGAGTGTGCTGATGGTGTCTCCCCTGATGTGGTGTGTCAGTGGTCAGCAGGCCGAAGCATTCACCCCCATCTTCCGTGGAAATTCCCCCTTGCTCCTTTCCTTCCCTCTGTCACTTGGTCATTTTGTAGCTTCCCCTCCTCCCTGGTATGAAGGACACAGGCCCCTCCATATTGGAAAGCACTGGAACAGATTTGAGATGAAAGAGATAGAACTCATTCACCCCAGAGGAACCCGGGAGGTGTCAGGCGATCCAAGAGTCAACTACAAGCTGTTCGTCCAAGGGTCCGATCTTGAGGACACCTGCTGACCTTGCAGAGGGAAAGGGGAGTGGATGTGTTAGGGAGGCTGCTATGGCCAGGTGTGCAGGGCTACAGGCACCTGCCTTGTGCCAAGGGTTTCTAGAAGAGCCTCTCTTTGGGATGACAGCAAACCATTTGAGAGAAACGTCTTTCAGGATGACTCTTTGGTCTCTGCCCTGAAGGGGCTTGGGTCAAACTGGTGAATTTTTGGTACTCTGGGGTTAATGGAGAGATGCTGGAGAACTCTCCATTATGTTTCTAGCATGTAAGTAAATGTGGAGGGCAACCAAGGATCAGGTCATTTTTGTTTACCCTGCTGCGGATGGAGGCTGTTTCTGTGGAGAAGTCGGTGTGCAGCAGATCGTTGACTCCAGGGTGTGTTGCACTGGAGGACGATCCCTGCTCTGACTCTCATAGTACTGCTGCACTGGAACACCCTCCCCTGCACCTCAGCTCCTGTGTCCACAGGTGGGCATCTGAAATGCAGGCTCACTCTCTAAGTTGCTGTTGAGCCCAGTTACCTCCCTGGCATTTCCAGATCTGCACACAGACCCAATGTGCATAATTTAATTGCACCAGCAGATCATCATGGAAAGATGAGTTCAGGCCCACAGTTGGTTTCAGGTCCTGTGTGGTGCTGAGATGGCACCTGAGCTGGACTTGGGGCTGCCAGGTCCCTGAAAGCACGTCTCTCTGGCCCTACACACAGTTTTATTTTAGTTATGTTTATGGACTGCTGGATTATTTTGACTCCAAACAACAGCCTTCATTGTTCAACAGGTCATGTACATTCACTTCTACGTGCAGAGCAACTACATTTTCACATTTCATGTGAAAGTTTTTTGTTTGGATCATAAAATGCACATCTTCACAAAGTAGATTTATAAGGGGAAGGTCCTTCTATGAGATGAAAAGCCTGTTTACTCCACAGGGACTCACGTGATTGTCATGTCATGTACAGACAGGCAGATGGGACTTCCCGGCTCAGTCCCACCTGCCCTGGCCCAGATAGCTGCATCCGGAGTGGGGTTTGGCGGTGCATTTGACAGAAACACAGGCAGACTCCCAACTAAGATAAACCACAGGCAGCCCTCAGAGAGCATGACGTGGTGAGAGCGAGCACGTGAAGTGCCCCCATGGCCTCAGGTCCTGGCGAACTTTTTGGGAGGTCCTGGGACAGGAAAGGACTGGAACTTCGGTGTGGCTGGGAGAGAGGCTGCATGGGGAGTGCTGTGCATGCTGTGAGCACGAGGCCTGGACAGTGGACAGGCTAGCACCCAGGAGGGTCCAACTGGTGTGTGCTGCGTGGACCGGACGACTTTGACATGGGCTTCCTGGGCAGGTGCTGAGATCTGAGGTCTGAGGTCACGTTTGTTTTAAAGAGTGATTGGCAGTTGCAGTGGAAGGTGGTGGCGAGCCAGGGTAAGGAACTGTCATTTGGCCCAGGAGGAGTAGGAAGTGGTGAGATTTGGAGCATGTCAGTGATCTGACTGCTGGTGAAGGGGTATCCGGTATGAAGGTCAGAGGAGGTGGGGTGACCCTGGTCATTGACCCAAGCACTGAGGCTGAGGTGAAGGCCTCAGTGGGTGCTCTGGGCAAGGAGGCTGTGCTGCTCTCTCAAAGCCTGTGTCACATCTCTTCATCTGAACTCCCTGTTGACTAGATGTTCGGTGCTCAGTGATCATGCCACAAAGCTGGAGACCTCTTAGAGATGGCCTTGGTAGCCCCCAGAGAAAGACACCGTCCTGGCAAGCAGAGCACCTGTGTGTCGGGTGCTGGCTGCAGACTGTGTGCTCTGAGCAGCTCGGTGACAGGATCGGAGTAGGAATGCCATGTGCTGCTTATCTGCCTGGCTCCTGTACCGTCGTTTTAAATGTCACTCTTTTGTTGATGTCTGTGTGTATCCCATTAATGTGCAAAGGTCAGCCAGTGTATGAGACACTGTGGGTTTTATGATGATGCTCACAGTGGTGTTTGTATTGATTGGGGTGTAAAGTGGGTCTGGAGAAGGGAATATTATATTCAGATAATTATGGCATCTTCCACACCTGAACCTAGTGACAGCAATGAGCATTCTGAGTGGTATTCTAATCCCAGGGAAGTAGGGAGAAGACTCAGTGTTTATGTGTCCCACACGCCTGTCCTCAGTGCTTGTGTGTCTCATCGTATTCAGTTCTGTTTATAGGTTAGGGTACTGATGCATAGACACCCATGGATAATTCAGCTCGACTATGAACACAGGCAGATAGCCCTCCTGATCTCACTGCTTGTTAAATAAATGCATGCATGCATGTATGCACACACACATGCACTTTATCCAGACATGTTAGCAGGCACCTTGCATAGGCATGTGTTTATATGGCTATTTGTGTAAACTTGTATACATGCACACGTGCACACATAACTACATACATGTATATACACACAATGGGTATCTGTGGAATGCATCAGAGTGCGCTCACGTGCACGTATGCATGCATGTATGAAAAATAATGAAAAGGGATATAGAAAAATAATTAATATTGATACCTAACATTCAACCTCCCCCCCAAAAAAAACCCCAGTTTATTTATTGCTAAGTCGGTCACCATTTTATTGGGTGGCATTGTCGAAGCACAGAGCATTAGTGTCAGCTCATGAGTACAGGTCAGTAGTTAGAATGTGATGTAAGATGTAGGTGATGGAAAGGATGAGTAGAAATCAGCAGAAATGGTAAATAGTAGAATGGAAGGATGGGGCTGTCATGTTCATGCAGAGTAGACATCTGAGTACTAAGCACAAAGATGGGCTGTACGTGGGACCCACTGGGCCAGGCGCAGTGCTTCCAGGGGCCCAAGTGTGTCGTGTGGCAGCAGGATTGATCTTGTTGAGGGAAAATCCAAACCTGCCCTCTGATTTCAGGTGAGACAAATGACCGCCTGTGACATGTATGTTGGGGTTGTTTGTCCCCACTGCTGCTCTGCTGTTTCCTTGTCTGCGCCCTCGTGGACCCTCCTTCTGCTCTCAGGGCATATTTGGATTCTTTGAAAGGTGGAAAATGCATTCCATAAACTAACTTTATGGCATATGCACATTTAAACAGACTTCCCATCAAGTGTACCCTGTGTCCTTAGACCAGAGTCATAGACCTCTGATGGTCATTGATCTCCCCGTGAGTTTGAGAAGACTGGATGGGCTGACCTGCCATCTTGAATACCTGCAGCCTCTCACCACCCTCAGCACCTGGGTCTTTGGTGAAGTCACCATGTTTGCTCCTGGAAACCCTGTTAGGACCTGATTCCCTGTGCTTGTAAACACATAGCAGTAGGAAGCAGTAACACAGGTCTCATGCTAGCCAACTGTTAACTCTAACGACAGACCACCACGTCTGTAAATATCCATGAAAGGACACCTGTACTGTGATTGGAACTATGTAAAAAGCATAAAATCGTGAGCCATGGGGATGATGACAGAGTGGACCAGAGGGCTCTCCACCACGGCCAGCAGCTGGGCATCATGTGCGGAGGGACTGTGACCCACCAGTTCAGCTGTGGGAGGCATACCTATGTCCGAGCCACCCCAAAGGATTGTGCTATGTGGCATCTCTATGTCTTTGTTGTGTGCGAGGTTGGCATGACCTTGCTGACTGGCATCCACCTCATTCAGGCTGCAGTGGCCTCTCTGTGACTCGATCACTGCAGTAGGCCCACCTGTCAGACCCCAGAGAGGCATCCTGCACCCTCACTGTCTGACTGGCTCCGAGGAGCAGTTCATGCACTCCACATCTAAAGATTCCGGCTCTCTCTTACGGCCATGCAACTTTGGGAAGCAGAGGATGTGTTTAAAAAGGCCATGATCTTATTTGTGAGCTCTGCTACGAAATTGGAGAGACATGTTGTGACTAAGACTATTGTATCTAAAGGTGTCCGAGCTGGACCTCAGTGCTTTACCAGCTTGGACACTGATCTCTGATGGCAGTCGGCCTGTCCTGGGCCTGCTGGCCTCCCTCCCACCCCGGTTGGTGATCCGGACTGTGCTTCCCTGGGGGTGGGGCTCCCATGGCCCAGGGGTGCCCACTCCTCCTCTAACCCTCACTCCCACTCTCAAGGCCTTTGGATATGACCCTACTGTCCAGCCTTGGGGTCTGCCCTCCACCTCCTTCTCACCAGCAGCATCGTTTTCACTTTGTGGTTCATAGGCATCAGTATTTCTCCTAGTCAGACCTAAACACCATCTCCTTGCCACCATTCCTTTGTCTGTCCTTTACTGATGGACACTAATCAGGGCCATGCTCCCTCCTGAGGGATAGATGAGATTGTGTGCAGGCTGCACCTAGAGGGTCTCCCTGATATGCCTGTGTTCTTGACTCCATATTCAGGTGGCGTGTGTGTGTGGTGTGGGGACCAGTGGGGAGGTGGCTTGCTGACTATCTGTCAGTTCCCAGCAGCACATTGATCGGGAATCAGATGTCTGGTGGGCCCTCCTCTGATCTAGACTGACTGCTGACATGTGGAGGATCACTCCCTGGAGCTGGAGCTCCCTCTGTGTGAGAGGAAGTATTGACAGCAGACCTCTCACTGGGCAGGTTTACCCAAGTCTTCCAACAAATCACCTAGTTGTGCAAATTGATGGGAGAATCACATTCTAGAATGACTGTCCGTTGAGCAGATCCCACATAGCTCTCGGGTCCCAGGGTCAGTGTTTCTGTGGGAAACAATGCAGGTGTGATGCTCAAACAGGCATGTGAGGACACGGGTTGACGCTCCCTCCCTGTTCCAGGACTTCCTGGGCCAGGTGTTCTGTACGCTGGGAGAGATTGTTGGTTCTCAGGGAAGCCGCCTGGAGAAGCCCGTCATGTGAGTATTGCACTCGGATCCTGAGATGTTCATGCATTTTCTGTGCTAGAGGTGTGGGATTGCTGGACATGTGTTTGTACATCAAACTAGGTTTTTCAAATTTTTTTCCTTTTTTAAGGAAAGGTTCAGGCAAGAATGAAGGCAAGTAGGCAGGCAGGCAGGAAGAGAAAGGAGGGAGAAACATTTTATTTTATCTTTGTTTAGTTGTTCGCACTGGTTAACTTGCCTCGGACTCAGGACTCCAACCCACAGGTGTGTGGCCTATGCTCCTTTGGAGGCGATTGACCTAACCGCCGCTCCACTAGGATTCTCCAGTTTTTAAATGTTATTCGAGGTTTTTCTTCCAACAATTTCAGCCTGCTTGTAAGGGTAATTTCTATTTGGCTGTTATATGCCATGCTACAAATGAAATGGGAAGAAAACGTGATGTTTTCCTTCTGATGGTCCTGGTAAGTCTTAAGATCTGGTACTTTGTGGAGAAGCGCTGTCACTACTTCAGACAGGAAGTGAGGACAGTGCGCTTCACTGCAGGCACCTGACAAGCACCTTCCTGGGGAGATCGCTGCAGACACCACTGTTACTGAACCTGACTGTGGGAGGAGGACAGTCGGGTGCTTGGGCACCCACCTCCTTTCCCCTCAGTTTTGGGGTCATGTCTCACCCTCAGCTCCACTGCACAGGGTGACCCCCAGATTCTTGGGTCCAAATGGGGCAGAGCAGATCCAGATTTCCCCAGAGAGAATGACCCCGTCCTCTCCCAGCCTAACCTGGTTGTCTGGTCAGACAGCATGAGCAGTTCTCTGAATCCGGAGATTGAGAATGCTACAGAAGTTAGAGCTGACCACAGCCTCCAAAGCTGGGGGAATTTTGAGGTCCATAGCTTCACCAATCTCTTAAGAATCTCAGACTTGAAGTATGAATATGTTCAAACTCCAAAAAGTCACTCACCTTAGACGTCAAGTCCTTGAAAGGCCAGGGGTCACTCTCCTGCTCCTCTAGGAGATCAACCTTGCAGTGTTCTTCTCTGTGGACTCGAATGCTTTGATATAACTTGGTTTTCTTAGAATATCATGACTGGATGTGGTCTGTAAGGTTTTCATATCAGCTACCTTTTAAATACGCTTTTCAAGTGTCATTTGTGTTCACATCTTTTCAGGATTGGGAAACTCATTCAGATAGATTTATGCTCATTCCTAAGTCAGCAAGAAGGGATCTGCAGAACAAAAAGAATATCTTCTTATGTCCATAAAATTCTTTCTGCCTTTTCTAGTGCCTGAGGTCCATGAGGATTCTTAGAAGATCACTAAATCACCCACTTTGCTGAAAAAAGTATCAGTGACCATATTAAAGGCCACTTCAAAGATGTCTTCAGTCTTATTTGAGGGAAAACAGAAGTCATTAGAATGTAGATCTGTTATTTCAGAGCGACAGAACAGAGATGTTTATGAACCTACCATGTATATCTTTAATTGCACTCATGATTTAGTCCAGTCATTTTACTGGAAATTTTTAACTAGGGCTATTTTCTCCATAAAAAGAAATCAGAGCTCTAATTTCAGAAAACTTCTAAATGACATGTATTTTTCCCAGTAGAGAGTCATCTCTCTATGAGAGCTGAATTGCACTACAAGCTGCGCTATCTTGCAGGGTGTATGTCAATCAGGAGAGCGGGTCTGAGATAGTCCTGTTCTCAGCAGTCACAGTGGACTAGAACAGCAGAAGGGTCACACAGAATGTGACGACTCTTAAGTCAGGAGTAGAGAGCGTGCAAACGCTGAGTGTGGTGGCTGGTGACTGAGTCACGGTCATTTTGCATGTTTGAGAAGGGTAGGCTGCCCTTCCTGAGGCTCTGGTTCGGAAGGATGGGAGGCTCACAGCAGCGAAGACCTGGGAACTAGTCCCACCACACGGTTTTGGTGGCTTTCTTCCCTGCCCCTCTGCAGGGCGCTCACGGTCCAGGTAGGCAAATGAGTCTGCTGATGGCATATCTACCTCCCGAAAAGCTCCAGGACATTCTATTTACCATGTAGGTAGCACATCTCGCACTTGGTTTTGGCTCTAACTAGCAGTTTCCTCTGGAAAAACTACGTGAAACCAGGCTTGAAAGGGAAGCTTATTGTCTGAGCAATGGCTGATTTTTGGGTTGTTCCAAGTCAGGTCAGCTAGACCTCAGTGCTGACCAATCAGGAAACATGGGAACTAAGCACAAGGCAGACCAACCACACAAGAAAGAGGCGCAGAGTCATGTCCTAGACTTGTGGGAGGCAGCCTGTTCTGTGAGGAGTAAGTCAGGTCAGGTACCTGGGATGGAGAGGGCGGAGGCGAGAGATGAGGGAACACACATGGAGCGGTCAGTCATGGAGGGGGAGGTATTGGGACTTGATCGTCTCCACCCTTGTCATCCACTGAGGGCTCCTGAGTGAACTGGAGTGTCACCCATCCTCTTCTGAGACACTGATATTTGGCAACTCCTGCTGAGTGGGCATGGGGAGCAGAGGGCGCGCTGACCTCGGGCTCAGAAGGCACGGTGCTCAGAGCCTGTGGTCACACTCGCGTGGGATGTACTTGCTCTGGCTTCAAAGGCACAGCAGCCAGCATTAACCACACCTGTGGTTTGAGACGCACAGGGAGCCAAGGAGGAGAGCCACACTGGGGGCCCTGCTGTGTGGGGGGGTGCCCATTAGAGCATGGCCCTGCTGGGACATCTTGGACCCCACAATGTGCCAGCCAGTTCCCCAGCGACAAGCTGACCTGACTCTCTGAAAGTCGAGGGGACAGATGATGGGGAAGTGGGGCATGTGGAGATGGGTGTCCCTCAGGAGAAGATAGCTCTGTAGGTAGGAGGAGGGAGAATGGTGGAGAGAGCAGGGTAGGAAGGCAGGGGCAGGCAGCTTCTGACACTGGGCTGCATCAGATGACGTAGGACAGGACAGGACAGTGTAAGGGTCTGGGGCAGGGTAGCCCAGCTCCATGGGGACTGCCCGTCTGTCCCACCCTGTGAACCTGCTCTGTCGGTTTGCCATCCAGGTAGACAGCAGTCACTGACACCACCAGTGGGTCACGGGCTGTGTTGCTTTCGTGGTGTTGGCCGTAAGGACATGGGTCCTGCTCAGTGGAGGAGGCTCCCAGGAGCGCCGCGGCAGGAAACAGCAGGGCCCCTCGGGGTTTAGAAAGTCCCGTGGCCCAGCGCTAGTTCTCAGCATCCCCTGCAGGCTGAGGCTTATTTTCCCATTTGGTTTAGAGATTGATTTTCTAAGTACTTTCCCATTTATGGTCTAGTGATTCAAAATATTCCCTTGTTCTCTCTCTTGAATGTCCCCATCTAAATTACTTTCTGTTAAGGTATTCAGAACAGTCTCTTACACCGTCTTATTGCAGTTGCATTATGCTGTCTCCACAGACGTGGTCTTTTAAAAGCTATAACCGTACGATTTGGACATTAAAGCAGATGTCCCTGAGTTTTTAGGTTCTTTATGAATAATCAAGTATTGAGGCTGAATTGTGTTTACTGCAAAGGAAACATGTAGACTCATCCCCTATTAACGATTGAATTTGAATTGTAGCTCATCTTTTTGTTTTCTGTGCGCCAATTCTAATTGTTACTTTAGATTATGAGAAAAAGATGATGATTTCTTAATATTTTGTAGGATCTTAGGTGAATCTTTAGGAGTAGATGTTCATAATTTCGTAATTAATTTTTTAATAGCAGGTTAGCACTTTCACAGTGCCCAGCACTCTGTTCTGTTGAATTTGAATTTGAGCAAACACTTTCTCAGTCCTTAAAGCCATATACACATTTGGCCTTTCCCTGGACAGAACCCTGTGCTATTGGCTGCAGCTCACGATCTCCCTGTGACTCAGGCTGTCTGCATTGCCTGCTGCTACTTGGCATTATCCCCACGCAGCCTGTGCCGTCTCCTGCTGGGAGATTGTAGACAATTTTCTGTGTGACGCTGCCAGAGCAGCCTATCTACTCTCTTTAGGGAGCTCAGTGATGGATTCACAGTGCCCTCTGGAATACCTGAATCGGCCCCATTTAGTAACGATTGCCCACTCAGCTGTTGGGGAGGCACTGCCGTGTTCATCAGGGGCAGACACCGGTGTCCTGACTCAGCCAGGCCCTGAGGAGCTGACGGAGTGCGGTCAGGGAGGAGGGATGTGGTCAGGGGGGCTCTTACTTTGTCTACGCAAGTGATGTCAGACTGGAGGGTTTTATGATTGGCGGCATCAACTCTGTCTACAAATGAGGTCAAGGAGGAGGATGACATGGTCAGAAGGTTGTACTCTGTCCTACAGAAGGTCAGAGCTGGGTGACATGATCCAAAGAGCTCTTACTCTGTCTGCAGAAGTGCAGACAGGAGGAGGGTGATATGATCGGAAGTGAGGAGCTGTAACTCAGCATAACTGCCCATCCCCTCTTCTTGCTGAATGAATGCAGGGTTTTCTCCATGTCTGGTGAGCTGGCTGCTGTGCAGTCAGCATGGGCAGAGGCTAGAGCCTACGGAGAGGATCCAGGGCATCTAACAGATTAGGGAGTGACTGCAGAGGAGGGCGCAGGTGCTGAGCAAAATTGGAAAGCCTTCTCTCAGCTGTCTGAGGGGCTGGAATCTGCTCAGCACAGGTTCAAGGCTGTCTTCGAACTGGTTGTGAAGCCATAGAGAATATGGGGAGAGTAGAATCGGAACGGAGGCTCTGAAGTAGGCTGGAAACCCTGGGAGCCATTCTGGACAGTGCTGGGCAGGGCCAGCTGGAGGCCCATGGCCAGGGACAGGATCACAGTGATGACAGAGGCGAGGACAGGACCTGAGTCCAGAGCTGTGAGGACAGCGTGCCACAGGCAGGGCTGTTGCTCTTGCCGGGACCCAGCGCCAGGCCACGCACCCCAGACCACCCGATTGCACCCTTTTCTGCAGTTCAGCAGACATTGCCATCTCTCTGTTCCTGCTTTTGGAAGGGGTCTCGGGATGGGGGTCAGAAGACACTTTTCAGTTCTGTCTTTGTGACTCTTGCTATGTCGTATTACAGAATAGACACATCTGTATCTAGTTTGTATTTGTGGGGCAGAGAGACAGCATGAAGAGTATGGCTGAGAGATAAGAGGTGATAGAGCTTGGGTGTTGGGGCAGTCAGACCTGGTTCAAAATTTATTAGGTGTAGAATTTGAACAAATCATGTAACATCCCTGGGGTCCCATTTCCGCATCTGAAATAAATGAATAATGGAAGATTAGAAGGGCTGTTGTAAGAAATATTTTATAATTTCTGCAGTAAATTGTAGTGAATGTAGTAATATTTTATATAGCGCATTTATTTTGTAGAATACTGATATTTATTAAACCTTCACATGGTGGTCATTGTTAATAATGTTGTTTTTAAATATTCCCTATAACTTTGAGGAAGAACCTCTATTCACCGGCTAATCCCCACCCTTCCCTCCTCTCCTTTCTCCCTTTCTGCTCTGTCCTTATTGTCCGTAGAGCAGTGTTTTAGGAATCATGCCAGTTTAAAGGACAATTTTGATCCAAATCTCACTGCATTTATCTAAACTGTTAAGTATTAACAAAATGTAAACATTAAAAACTAGTTCGTCTCTTCCAAGTGTCGTGTTAACTATGAAATTCGGCACGTGAGCTCATTTTCTGCTCGTTATTAGTTTGGGTTTTGTGAAATTGTGTGAGTGTTTTGTTGGAAATGTCCTGCATTTCTAAAGCACTGGATTCCTGCTCATGTGCCTTTGCAACAGGGAATCTAGATTTCAGTATCAGTTAAAAGTATGTGTTGTGTTTCCATTTGCACAGGGCACGAGGATGTGTGAAATAGTGGGTATCTTCACACTCTGACCGTGAAGCCGCTGCTGGTGTCGTGGATGACTGAGGCCCGTGGGCCTCGTGCCCTCCTCTGGGAGAAGGTCTAGGGACGGCCGTCTTTAAAGGCTGAGCGCAGAGGGTGTTATCACACGCTCCCTGCGCCTCTTATGCAATGTCAGCAGTTCTGACCCTCCTCCTCTTTGCACGCATCTGCAGAATGCCTTCTTTCTGTTTGCCCGGCACCATCGGCTGGGAACTGGTGGAAACCTCTCCACGGAGGAACTGCATTACCCTGCAGGCCACTCTCCGCTGAATCCTCTCTGCCATTTGATAACAATTCCCAGCTTCACTTAGTATAAAGTCAGATGAGTTTCTAAAAGGGTGTCCTTGGTAAAGGTCATTTTGAGAAATGGTATGGGGTCAGTCTCTCAGAAAACTTCACCGTGTGTACATTTGGGGACAGTCTCTACCCCTGGACTCAGCCATGCAAACAGTGCAAGGGGACTGCCGGTCACCCCGCACTGGGCTGCCCTGCTGGACTCCAGAGCAGCTGGCCGATCTTTCAGACTCTGCCCCCAGTGATGCTTCCAGTGCCCTAGCACTGTGACGGGCAGGAGGACCAGCTTCTCAAGGACTCGTCTGCCTTTGTATCTATATGCTTAGCTGGAGTGTGGTGCGGCCTTCAGCAGGCGGGTATCTTTGTGCGCAGCCCGAAGAGAGGCGTCGTTGCCATCTTTGTATTCGGTAGTGTAAATCTTCATGTAGAAATCAGGACGTCTTTGGAGCTGAGAAGAGCTTTCTTTTTTCTACCGGGTCATGTCTCTCAGTCACACGGGCCCCGGCACGTTCCCCATGCACAGCAGAATCTACCTCTGCTTCCTCCTTAGGTCACAAAGACACAAAGATCCAGCGTCCTTTGCCTCCATGCATGAGGCTGGACAGAACTGTTTTCACACAACAGTTTTGAAAATTAGGGAAACCTCTCTTTTCAGCATCCTAGAGATCTTTAGTCATGGCTGCAAACACTGAGAATGAAGTTAGTGTTTTCTCCACTGGCATCCCCAGATCAATAGTCACTTTCCTGTTTCTCCCTGTTGGTCTGTTTCATCATATTGCCCTGCACAGTCTTAACTTTGTGCCCAGTGTTCCAGGACTTGGAAGAGAGATTTTAGATTATAATAGATTTGCTCGTATGAACTTTGCTGCAATACAAATGCAAAGTTATGCTTTTAGTAACACTAACAATTGAATATTTCTGCAGATGGAGGGATAGGTCTAGTTTATCCCAAGAAAGTCATTTCTGAAGAGCTTCGACACCTGGTAATAAGAATGGGACCACACGCTCTCACCTAGGATCGCTTTTAAGGAAAGTCTCCATCTCCAGAGACTAGGAGTCTGCTTTTCTTTTGTTACTGAGAAACTATCAAAGTGGAGACTGTGGGCATGGTTCTCTGCCAAGATAATAACATCTTGCTTTCCCTTCAACATCAACATTTACATGCAAACTCTAGAAGGAGATCACATCTAATTTAATTATGTCAAACAATTACAGGGTAACAGATGGATTTCCTGATGAGCACAGTGTTTCAAACTTTAAACCTAAGTTGCAGTTTCATTTTCTGACAGGCGGCATCCTGGTGTGTTTCCTTTGGTGTAACTGACTTAAAATCTCAGAAGAGTTTGTTAGACAGGTATGCATAGAAGATAATGCATCAGATTTGAGTGAAGGGAATCATTAGTTTTGAAAAACTATACTTGTTCGGTCTTGTACTTTTTGCCCTTGAAAATGCCAGAATTTCCTCAGATAATTAGATCGAAAAAGAAAGCTAATATAGTGAAAGGATGTTTCCATGAGAATGTTTGGGTTTTCGATTATCAGGCTATTTGTGTGTTTCTCATTGTTCTCTGTTGAACCAGCAGCTGCTACTGAGTCACCAGCCCTGCAGTTGGTCTCTGGTCTGAGTGGGGTGGATGGCACTCACCAGCCCAATTCCGCCTGCTCCTTCCAGCATCTTCCTTCTCCTGGCAGCCGTCAGAAAGGTGTTAGCCGCCTCCACCCTCCCTTGGGGGCCCTTCCTCACCTCACCAGTGCTCTTGGGGAAATAAGACCATAAGACCAGCCAGGAAATTGTCACTGTTTTGCTTGGGGTACTGCCTAGGGCAGTACTTAATTGTTGGCCAAACTAGCAAAACAGTGGTTTAGTTTTACTGGTCAGGTGCGCTGAGTGAGGCTTGGGTGAGTTAAAACACTTGGCTGAATCCGAGAAAGTCAGCAGAGCGCTCTTTACCAACTGGGTCTGGCTCTTCATCATTGTCTTCAGTTTCATCCCCTAAGGAGATTTATTAGCCCCTGACAGGGCTGGGATGGTTTGTTTTCTCCAGAGCAGCTGCCTCCCCTGAGCCCTGGACCGTGGTCCACCCTGAGCCTGGTGTTAGCATCCTCTATCTCATCTTGGGTTCTTCCCTGTCGCCCCATCCTCCAGTCAGCTGCAAGACTCCTGTCCAGCCTGCAGCCCCATCCCTGCCACCTATCTCTCATGATTCCCTCACATGGCTTTTCCGGGGTAGGTGTGTCCTGGGGACTTTCTGCCAGGCGCTCCTAGGAACATGGGGGACACCTTCCTTCAGTTCTTCGAGATCCTGCCCACTGGGTGGGTTGCTGCACCGTGGAATGGTTCCACTCTAACTCCTGAGGAACCTCTACACTGTTTCCTGCAGCAGTGCGCCATCTCGTCACCCACCAGTAGTAACAAGACTCGCGTCTCTCCACAGTCTCGCTGACACTTACAGTTTCATGTTTTTGATTGCAGCCTCCTAATAGCATTAGATGGTATCTCACTGTGGTTTTGATGCTTACTCCGAGTCCTTTAATTGGGCTCTGTGATTTTTCTAATTGAGTTGTGGGAGTTCTTTATCAGATGTTCTAGATATTAACCTCCTATCAGACACGAGTGAGGATGTCTCCTCCGTGTGATCCTCCATCACCTTCTCCCTGCTAATCCTGTTCTCGGATGCATACAGTTTTAGAGGTTAATTAGGTACCCTTGTCTCTTAAGGCTGCATGTCTGCTGTCACACCCAGAGAGTGTTGTCAGGATAGTGTCCCCTAGGTTTTCTTCTAAAGTTGCATAGTTTGTTTTTTTGTTTAAGTCTTTAAACACTTTGAGTTGATTTTCTGTATGATACTTTTTCAAGTCCTTGCACCATTGGTTGAAGAGACAGTCCTTTCCTCACAGAGTGGGTGTGGAATCCTTGCTGAAGATCATTCGACCATGCATGGTGAGGATTTACCTCTAGGGTCTGTCCTTTTTCTCTCTGCTTCTGTTCTCGTATCTTCACGCACAGACCACACTCTCGATTATTATAGCTTCATGAAGGTTTTGACATCAGGATCTTTAGTCCTCCAACCTTACTCTTCTATTTCAAAATTGTTTTGAATATTTGGGGTCCCTAGAAATCTTATATGAATTTTAGAATGAATTTTTCTATTTTTTTTCTGCAAAAAAATACTACTGGGATTTTGATAGGAATTATGTTGATGCTGGAGATTGCTTTGGGTAGCATGGACCTGTTAACAATATTAAATCTTGTAATTCATGAACATGGAATTTCTTCCCATTATTTATGTCTTTAATATCTTTTGGCAATGTTTTATAGTTTGCAGTGTGAAAGTCTTTTGCCCCATTGATTAATTTTTCTTTTAAATATTTAGTTATTTATTTTTTGCTGCTTTTGTAGATAGAAATGTTTTAATTTCCTTTTTTGATTATTCATTGTTGATATATAGAAACAAAACTGATTTTTGTGTCGATTTTGTATCTTGTAACTACTGAATTCATTTATCATTTCCAAACATTTAAAAAAATGTGGACTCTTTAGGACTCCTCCATATATGACTGCCATTTGCAAAGAAATAATTTTACTCCTTTTTGAATGCCTTTTCTTTTTCTCCCCTAATTGCTCTGGCTAGAACTTTCAGTATGGTGTTGAACAGGCAAGGTGAGAGTTGACACCTTTCCTTGTTAGTGATTTTAGAGAAAAGTCACCATTGAGTGTGAGGTTGGCTGTGGACTTTCATACATGCCCTTTACTATGTTGATGTATTTTCCTTCTGTTCCTACTTCATTGGGTCTTTTTAATCACAAAAGGTTGTTAAAGCTTGTCCATTTTTTTTCTACATCAATTGAGATATTCACATGGTTCTGTCCTTTATTCTTTAGTGTGGTTTGTTAAATTGCTTGATTTTAATGTTTGAGGTCGTCCCTTCATTCTCAGAATAAATTCCACGTGTTCATAGTGTATAATCCTTTTAATGTGCAGTTGAATTCACTTTGCAAGTCTTTTGCTTGGGAATTTCACATCAGCATCCTCAGTGCTCTGTAGTTTGTTTTTTTTTTATAGAGTGTTTGGGTTTCTTTTTAGGATAGTTCTGGCCTTGTAGAATGAAATTGAAGGCATCCCCTTCTCTTCAATTTGGAAGAGTTTTAGGGGAAATTGATGTTAATTCTTTAAATTTTTGATAATTCTTCAGTGAAGCCATTTGGTCTTGGGTTTTAGGAATTTTTGTTTACCAGTTCAGTTTCCTTATGGGTTAATAATCTATTCTGGTTTCTGTTTCCTTATGATTGAGTCTTGGCAGGTTACGTGTTTCTAGGAATTTATTCATTTCTTCTAGGTTATTCAATTTATAGACATATAGTATTTACAATCCCTCTTGTATCTATGGTATTGGATGTAGAGTTCCCTCTTTCATTTCTGATTTTGCATTCTTTTTTTCTTAGACTACTAAAGGTAAAACTCAGGTTCATTTAGTTTTTAAATGATTTTTTTCTGTTCTTTGTCTCTTTTCTAATCTCTATTATTTCTTACCTTTTCCTACTTTTGAGTTGAGTTATTTTCTTTTTTTTAATTCTTCATGGCATAGAATTACGTTGTTGATTTGTGGTCTGTATTCTTTCTTAATAAATACATTCACAATGTCACAGTTTCCACTTGGCTCTTATCTTACTGCATCCCATAAGTTTGGGGTTGTGTGTTTTCATTTTCCATTGTTTGTTATTTTCTAACCTCAGGTGAAGTTGGGGAGGAAGGAAATGTCTGTGATGGGTTCGGAAAATGGAAAGTGTGATTCTTTTGAGAAGTGGTGAGAAAGATGAAAAGAGAGACTTAGCAGTGGCTACATTTTTATGAATTAATACTTTGAAATTCATATAGAGTCTATCTACAGCTGTGGGAAGTTGGAAGTTTTCATGATTAGAATTTGTCTTGGATTTGGATTCAAAGAAGAGAATCAATCCCAGGGACACCAGCCTGAGATCAGTTAGGACGCGGAAACCACAGCTACCTGACAAGAGTAAGAGTCCGCGCCGAGGCAGAGGTAGAAGCCCTGAGTGGGGAAGGTCAACATGGTGGGGAAATGTTAAGATTAGAAAAGGCTGCCTGCAGAAGTCAAAAAAGGCATAGTAAACGAAATTAAAAAACAAACAGCCCAGCCTCTCCGAGGTCACTTCTTCTTGTGGCCATTTTTGGGAAGGATTGTTTATTCTGGGATGCACAAGTATGGAAAGAACTTTAAAAATTGGTTTTAGAGGTAACTTTCCACTTTAAGATGATTCCAGTTGTACAAGAGCTTCACTCGAGCAGTAGCAGGAACCTCTGTGTCCCTGCTAACCCGAGTGCCCCCAATGTGAGCACAAGCACTTGGAGACACAGAAGGACTGAGTGGTGGCTTCGCTTTTCTTAATTTGCTGGTATAGAATGTATGTTCTTGGGTAGCCAGTAGAGTATCTGCTGTGTGCAAATTTATATCTCTGTTGGTTTGCAGAGTTTGCTGTTATGAAACACATAATGAACGGGGGGAGAAAAAGAGGATGACGTGCACTTGTGACACATTAGCAATGAATACTAGTCCTGTGCTGCCTGTAAGTGCCGCAGGAGTGTGGTAGGGGTGTTCCTTATAGGGCTCCATCTGAGGCCCTGAAGACCTCCTGGAGGTGGGAACAGCAATACCTGTGGTGTGCTAGGGGTGGGGGTGGGGAGCATCAGGAAGAAATAAGCATAAATAAACACTGTGATGAAAAGAGAAATGTCTAAACTGAAGATTAGGTTCGAATCACATGAAGAAAACTTAGAAGTGATGGGAGAAAGTTTTAGTATGTTATAGATATTATATGAATGTATTACACAGATATGCCATACAGCTATGTCAGATTATATTGCATTATATTATATTACACATGGAGGACAATATGAAGCTATGGAAGATACTTAGGCAGGGGAGTGGAGGGTAGAAAGCAATCAAGATTGAACTCCAGGCCCACCCTGGTAGCTCAAGGGTTAATCCCATGTCTAGGACGCAGCCCACATGCAACCTGAGGTCTTAAGTCCGTGGCCAGCCTAGGACAGGGGGACAACCGGAGTGAACAACTAAGTAAGTTTTTCTTCCTCCTCTCTCTGCCTGCCTGCTGCCTGCCTGCCTTTATTCCTCTTTAAAATAAAATAGTAAGTTTTTTTTAAAATTGTGCTTCATTGGGAAATGTGGCTCTCTCAGATAAATTCAAGGTTGAAACAGAGAGAATTTTGTTAGGAAAGAGCCTGCCTTTTAGCAGTATGCTCTTTTTTTGGTTATGTTAAATAAAATCTTTACCATTCGCTGATATTTAATGCAAATGTAAAATGTTAATGTTTGTAAACTCATTTCTCTTATTGTAGAGGGATCCCAGGCAAGAAATGTGGCACAATCATACTCACAGCAGAGGAGTTGAATTGTTGCCGGGTAAGTAAATATTTCTTTGTTTTAAAAGCATTTGTAACTTGTCTTTGTTATTGTTTTTGTCTTCCATAACATTTCAGTGCAAGATACAAAGTGTGATCGCAACATAATCCATCGGACTTAACTAACAAGTAGTAGAAGTTTCCAGTCTTGTGAGGTGAATTTAACCATCCTGTGCTGCTTAAAACCTTTTGGAATTTGCCTTAACAGTTCCATCTTTGGTAAATTTAAACATTTAGAAATACAGAAAGTCATTTTTGTCAAATCTGGTAAAAATCTTAGGTATCAAAAAGAGTTTCGACAAGTTCCTACTCTTAGGTTAGAATTTTCTGTGGGCTCCAGGGCCTAGGTAAGCATTACCCCTTACATTGTTTAGACACTCCCAAGTCTTCAGCAATGAAACATGTAGGACCCTCACTGAGGGCTTTGTATGAGCATCGTTTATGTGGAGAAGAAAACATTGCTTGCCCTGGATTTTGATGTGGGCTTCTTAGCTGACAGTGAAATCGCGTGGAGCCCTCACTCTTTCTGTTGGAGGTTGTGGCCCATCAGCAGTGACGCGCACTCTGCATGCCTACGTGTGGCTCGTGGCCCGGGAACATTTTCTCCATCCACTAGCGCTCTGCCTCAGGGGCACCCAAGTTTCAGTTTCTCATTGGTGAAATGGGGATGATCATAGGGCTGTCATGAGGTAATGCAAATAAACACTGAGATGATTTGTGGAAGTCACAACATCCGTGTGCATGCTAGAAGAGTGCCTGGTGCAGAGGAAACAGCCGGTTATGGCGCTAGCGTTACGGTTAGTGCTGCTGTCATCGTGACCGGTCTCCCTCTGCACACGTCGTGGCTTCCCCCTTACCAAGCAGGGAACCTGTTCTCTTGGGCATCAACATGTGTTTGTTGGTGAATCAGTGAAAGAGTGAAAATTCTTGAGGTTTTTTTCCTAGAGTGATTCATTCTCTGACTAAATGAAATCTTTCGTCACCTTTCACATGTGGTTGGCATGCACTGAACCTGCAATACAAGTGAAGTCATCCCAGGAGGTACTGATCCTCTTAGAGGCTGAGCCTTCCTGAGGGCAGTTCAAACAATATTTCCATATCACTTTTTCCCTCCAGCTTCTGTTACCCAGTCCTGTCTTCTTTTACAGAGTTAATTTCACAGACAAATGCTATTTTGTAAGGTTTCCTAAGGTTTTATTGCTCTAACAGCATAAAATTGTCAGTCCTTCATCAAGACGGCAGTAAATATTTTATTAGCCTCACGAGTTTTTAACTCAGTCCATTGAGTTATTAGCTTATGTTTTTCAAACCTAACCATTTTCCTCTGCAACATATTTTTTACTTGTAAATTTTATATCAATCTTCTATTATAATACCTTCTAGCTTCTCTGATCTTTTTGTCATTGTTTTAAAAATATATAGAAGGAACAATGTATCATAATGTATGTTTAAGGTTTTGCATCATCTTAAATCAACATCTATGTATAGTACATTTGGGGGCATTAATACGAGGATTTATAAAGTCAACTACTCAGTGTAATTCTTCTAAAAATTTTGAAGATTTAATTTACGTGATTCTGAAGGAATATTTCTAGCCACTTGAGTTTAACTCTTGCTTAGCACACTGGTTTTTCATATTTCAAGTTAAATTAAATCAGAATTTTATTTGCTGGGAGGCCCACATTGGAAGACATACAGTCAGCTCCTGTTCCAGAGGAGCAGGACAATGTCCATGCACAGTCGTGTCTTTAGAAAGTTCCTGTTGTTGGCTGTGACTTCCTGATAGAGCCACTGACTCATGCTGAGTGAGGTCACAACATGAGGTGACAGCTGTGCCCCCCACCTGGGCATGGGGGATGGCGGCTCTGATGTGAAGTCAGTGTTCTCTGTTTAACCTGGCCTGGAGGTCCTTGGGAATTGTTCTCAGGAAATTGCCCTAGATTATATCTCTAGGGCTTTTTGTTTTCAGCTGTGTTGTTTGTTTGTTTGTTTTCATGATTTTAGGGTCAGAGCTTCTGAAAAGAAAGAAAACTTAATTTGGCATTGATCACAGTTTTCATAGAGAGCTGTCCTTGTCACCCGAGTTAATAATTTTTTTGCCATGACATTGACATGCCATTTTGTCCAAATCTGGACATTTTTGTCCAATTCTTGTATATCTGTGCCAATGAATATAGGATTGTCAGTTCTGTTCAAATCAAGATACCAACACATGGATACTGTGTGCCAGGCTGCACAGTACATGTCTCTGCTTCCAACTCTGTTGTTTTGTTGAAGGAAGGAATGTTCTTTGAAAGAGCTCCTGAAAAATGGGAAAGAGTCTGTTATTTAGTGTCTGGAGTATTTCATCACTCTTTCTCCTAAAAATCTAAGAACTTCTTGGATTTATCATCCAATAAGTAGACATTTCTCATATTTAGAAATTATAGATCTATTATTTTTAAAATATTACTTAGACTCGATCTAACTCCATCATGTGGAGCCTTTGTTCTTCTCAGGGGCAGGTTACTGAGACATGGTACTGTCACTGAGCGGCAGCATGACTGACATCACATTTCATGACTAGGCTGTGTAAGAGAAGGAGCGTGCCTACTCAAAGCCATGCTCCTAGTTCCTAAGAACAGACAATGTTACAGTTAGGTTTTGGCGTACCTTAAAGATATCAGGCATTCTCCTTTAGCTTATTGAAAGAAATACATTTTTCATATTCAACCTCATATAAATTAACACTTTTCCCCCTTAAAACACTTTGTCAGTTATTAGCTTGCGCATGCATTTTGAAGTCAGAAGATTTAAAATTCAGTCTTGTTTCTCCCCCCTATTCAGTGGAAAATGAGTTTATGTTCCTGAAGCTTTAATTTCTGCATTTGAAAATGCTAATATTCTTAACACCTCCCCCAGGTGGTTACTCATCACACTGCAAGGGGTAGCACTTGAGAGCTATGTAAATCATCAGTTCACACAGATGCTTCTTCTTGTGTGCTAATTCTAATGATCTCACCCCAGAATGACATAGTTTAATTCAAATGAGATTTCTCTGAGTATGTGATCAAATGCCAGAGTAAGATTTATGTAATTTCACAGTCATATTGGGGATGTTCTTTTCATTCAGCATTTTAAACATACCTTGAAATGATCCACAAATAGTATTTTTAATTCTCATTATTGGTTGACTTAGCAATATTCACAAATACACAGTGTGCCTGGAATGGGTGCTTGGAATACAAAGGTGAGAAGTAAGAGAAACGGGCAGCCTGGGACTTTATCAGCACATAGTTTGTGAGAGAGGCATCCTGGTGACTGTGGTGACCTGCACTGAGTGATGGATACATTGTGAGAGTCCAGGAGACTTCTGATTTGCAGTGGGGAGGCAGACACCCTGAGAGAAGACTTTAGGATAAGACCTACAGAGCCCTTTGCCTCTGAAGGGAAAGTGTCAGAGCGCAGTGTGCAGTGCCTGAGGAGAGAGGACGTGTCTAGGGTGTGACACAAGGCTGGGCTGGGGTGACTGGTGAGTGGGGCTCTGTTGGTCTGTGAAGATGGCATAAGACCTCTGTGTTTGTCCTGAGGGTAAGGGAAATGGAGGCATTTTAAAATGTGAGCAGCACTTCCCTCTGGTTCTGAGAGCTTTATCCTGATGTCTGCGTGGAGACGGCTTGCACGGCCCACAGGAGAAGGGAGAGAAGACGAGAAGCATTGGCATCACAGGGAGAGGGGGACTGGCTTGCCTGACTGCCCTGTCCCTGAAGACAGACTTGGGAGTGTGTGGGGCCTGATGTTTGAATAAGGGATCAGGAAAGAAGACCAAGGACCCCTTCCGGGAGCTCTGGGGTGGACAACAAGCCACTGAACTGGGAAAGATGTAGGAGGGTCAGGTCAGTGTGGGTGCACTTGACAGGTCTGTGGAACATTCTGGTGCATTTGCTGAGTGGGAGGTGTGTTGTGGTGGGCCTCAGTTTCTCTTAAGTGATGGTGAGCCTATGAGATTGAAAAAAAGCAAAAATTTTGCTGTGATGCTTATCTCTTTCAAAAGGAAAGTTAGAGTTTGTTTTTTCCACAAAATTGACTTTCATTTGTGCTTGATACAGAGGAAATCCCTGCTCACTTACTAACCTGCATCACTGCAAACATTATTTTCCCCCAAGGGTATATCATTTGAGTAGGAAAAACTTTGTCTGTTTTGAGTCATTTATTCATTTTGCAAGATTTAGGAAATATAATTTCAAAAATTATAGCTTGGTATTTACCAAGGATCATACAAAAAATTTTAATACTGTTTCATCTCTTTATGGTTTTATTCACAATTTGAAATAGATTGCATTTCTCTGTGATATATTTAAGTGATCAGAATGTTTTTTGCTCATTTGTGTTTTCGTCTAGGTGCTTTGGGATAATGTCTTGAAAAGTGATTTTTTTTCTGTGGTAAGAACAATGTCCTTGTCCCCGTGCTTAGAGACGTCTTCTCCCAAGGATGCACTGCTAACATGAGGGTGAAAGGGCATTTACAAAAAACGAAACCAAACCAGTCCATCCTCAATTCTGCCCTTGATTTTATCCTTTGATCATCCAGGATGATTCTCTTACTGCTTCTTTCATGGAGGGTATAGATATTTTTGATCTCTAGACCTCAAATTTGATGAAATTGAAACTGTAATCAAACATCTCTCAAAGAAAACCCAAAGCACCACCAACAGAAACCCAGAACCAGACACCTTCGCAGTGAGCTTCACCAAACCTTCAAAGAAGATTTATCAGCTATCCTTAGATTCTCAGTAGAGTGAAGACAGGGGGCACATTATACTGATAACACAAGCTGAGAAAGACATCACATAAAAGAAAGCTACAGACTAGTATCTGATCAGCATAGATACAGAAATCCTTAACAGAATATTAGCCAGCCAAATTTTACAATACATCAAAAGTATTGCACACCATGGCCCAGTGGGATTAGGGTTTATTCTGAGGCTGCAAGGATAGTACAACATATGCACATCTCTGAATAGAGTACGCAACATAAAAAGGATGAAGATCATATATCATAGCAACAGATACTGAGAGAATGTTTGACAAGATTTAGCATTCATTTATGATAATAACTTAATAAAATGGGAATAGAAGGAACATATCTCAACATAATAAAGGTCATATAAGATAAATTCACAGCGAGTATCACACTCAGTGGTGAAAAACTAAAGCCTTTTCTTCTAAGATCAGGAACAAGGCAAGGATGTCCACTATGACCATTATTATTTAACGCAGTGTTAGAGGTTCTAGCCAGAGTAATTAGACAGGAAAAAGAATGAAAGGAATTCAAATTGAAAAAAAAAAGTGAGTATTATGTATATTTTATATAGATTATATCATTTTTTAAAGGTGACATAATACACATAGAAAACCCAAATCTCCATTAAAAAAACTATTAGAAACTATAAACATGTACAGCAAAGTGGCAGCTATACAATTAACTTATAAAAATCTGTTTAATTTTTATATACAAATAGGTCAGAAGAAATAGAAATTATGAAAACAATCCTCTCTATGACATCAAAAAGAATCAACTACCTTGAAATAAACTAAAACAGGAGGTGAAAGACCTATACGATGAAAACTACAGGACACTGTTAAAAGAAACAAAGATGTAAAGAGATGGAAAGACATCTCCTGCTCATGACTGGGAAGAATTAACATTGTAATGGCCGTATTATCTAAAGCAACATATAGATTCAGAGCAATCATTATCAAAATTCCAATGACAGTTTTCAAGATAATGGAGCAAATAATTCTAAAGCTTTTATGGAACTATAGAAGACCCTAAATTGCTGAAGCGATTCTGGAGGAAAAAGCAGGAAAATGGAGGCATGATATTCTGTTTCTTCAAAATATACTACAAACTACAGTAACTAAAAGAATAATGTATATAATGAAAAATATACATGGATCAATGGAACATAATTTGGAACCCTGAAACCAACTCGTGTACAGTTAACTTGTGACAAAAGAGATGAGACCCTATAATGGAGAAATCAAAGACTCAAGAAAAGGGGCTGGGAAAACTGGACAGCCACATGCAAAATAATGAAGCTGGAGCACTTTATAACTCCATGCACAAAGGTGAATTCAAAATGGATTAGAAACCTTCACATAAGACCAGAAACCATAAAATATATGGCACATTTACATTTCACGATGTCATTTTTAGACATGTCTTTGTCTTTATAACTCCAGCGGTGAGTGAAATAACAGAAAAACAACAAATGGAAGTTTTTTCAAACTAAAAAAGTTGTACAGTATAAGCTATCACCAGAATAGAAAGACATTATATGGAAAGGAAGAAGATAGTCACACATCATACATCTCACAAAGGGTTATTATATACTTGATAGAAAGAATCTATACAACTCAACAATAAAAACAATGAAAAAATAGGCACAAGATATGAATGGACATTTCTGTAATGAAGACATACACATGGCCAGAGGGCACATAAAAATATCTCTTCATCTTTTATTATTGGAAAATTGCTAAACTAAACCTCAATGAGAAACCACCTTATACAGGCAAGAGTAGCCTATCTCAAATAGACTAGGAACACCCAGTGCTGGGGCCAGGAGAGAAAGGCAGGCCCTGTTCCACTGTGGGTGGGAGTGTGGGCTACTGCAGCCATTTTGGAAAACTCTTCGGAAATTTCCCCCAAAATTCAAACCAGTACTTCTAGTTATCTAAAGGATATGGAAATATTAACTAAAAAAAATGTATGCAACCCCATGTTTATTACAGCAGTATTTACAACAGCCAAAAATTGGAAACAAGACTATGTGTTCATCATCAGATGAAGGGATGAAGATGTGTTATATAGAAACAAGGGAATACTGCACAGCCCTGTAAAGATGAAATCCTATCCTTTGCAACAACATGGACAGAACTAGAGGGAATTCATCTTAGTGAGATAAGTCAGAAGGAGAATATTGGATGATTTTTGCCTATGGCTGAATGTGGAGAAACAACAACAACGAATTAAATGAAAATAATCCCTTGAACTCTGACAACTAAAGTCAAGTTTCCAGAGGAGAAAGGGATGGGAGTAGATTTGGAGGGGATTCAGTCATTGCATTTTTTCCATTTTTTTTTCTGTTGGTTTCTTTGTTTAAAAAATAAACCGAGTTTGAAAACTGATCGTGTTGAGGTGGTGGTGCCCGGAGTTCAGGCCTCTCCATTGTCTTCAGGACGTATGTCGTCACTAAGCCAACCCAGAAGCCTGTTTCCTACTAGAGTGTCCTCTGTAAATAGCAAAGCACAACACATGATTCCAGTATTTGTTAAAACTATAATCTAGAGCCTGACTTCTCCAAGGTCAGAACGATGTCTTGCTCCTCTCTGTCTCCCTGGAGGTAGCCTGAGTGCTGCTTGAGAATGTTTGCTAAGTAAGCATATGCATGAGGGAAAAATATACAGCATTTGGGCATTACTGAAAGGGAGCACCGAGAATTTTAGGTGGATGATTAATAAGTATTGCTGGACTCTGCAAAATACAGAGCTCGTGAACAAGAGTGCCTTTTCATCCTTGTTAACATTTTTACCACATAGTCTTTAAACTGTAACCCCTGGATATAATCTGAATTACTCTGACCCTGTAGCTCTTAAAATATGTTAGCTTTGCCTTATGTTAAAAACCCATCCCAAAATACTGATTTTAAATTCTTAATTAGCTTTTACGAATGCTTCTCCTGACTAAATAACACAACTTCTTGGCTTATGGTATTCCAACTTGCTTCCCTTTAGATTACGTTAGTAATTATGAGTACTTTATAGATAGAGAAAAAATGATTCAGCACAATTATTAACATACAGTTGTGTAATTTCAATGACACATAAAAATGAAAGTGCTTTTACTTGTAGTCCAGTGTAAAGTAAATTATTTGAAAATACAGTTATTGAGACATTGTGGAGCATTTGTGTATAATTAAGGAAACTTTCCCTTTAGGGTATAAATTATTGGGTCAGATTCTGGGTCTTCCTTGTTCCTTATTGAACACAGATAAATATCTGATATGTCTCAACATTGAACACGTCTCAGTATTTAACTCTTCTCAGCATTGAACACACCTCAATGTAGAGTATATTTCAACGCTGGACACATTTCAACATCTACATCTCAATATCTGATACATAAATATGTCATAAATGTTTAGTAATTATTTCTTGAATAATTAAAAACACGCATGTTCTGAAAATGTGTACTTGAATTATCGAGGATATGAATGAAGATCTGTTATAATATTGGGTACCTAGTGACATCTATCTTATTATTACTTTTCTGGGGGAAATGTTAAAAGTTAACATGGGATAGTTTTGGTGACAAGAATGAAAACCTCCAGTCAGTGTTAAGTCCACCATCTGGGAAGGCAGCTGGGTGCTGGGATGCTAACACACCGGCTGGGCAGCGAGATGGTCCATCTGTTTTCTTGTCAGGTCTTGCTTGTGATCTGCAGTTTCTGTTTTTTTCATAACCCAGGTTTTGAGCTATTTTTATTAATTTTGTCTTTAGGATGCTGTTCTAATGCAATTTTGTGCAAACAAATTGGACAAGAAGGACTTCTTTGGAAAATCAGATCCTTTCCTTGTGTTTTATCGAAGTAACGAAGATAGCAGGTAGATTGTTCTCTTACACACTTTAACTCTGGTTTATTATCTTTTCTCAGAGAGACTCATTAAGTTAATACATAGTAAGATATTTTGATATTTTAAAAATGGATGTGATATTGCCTGTAAGTAACAGTGCTTAGCTTTGTAAGCATCATTTATGACTATAAGCATTTTCTATGTTTTGCTCAGTATTTATAATGAATGATTTTCAGCTGCATGGAAACATTTCCTCTTTACTGTTCATAAAACCATATTGCCATAATAGTATGGAATAATTTCATTTTTGCGGAAATCTAAAATTATGAAACTAATACATTTTACTTAGAACTGAAAGATTGAACCATTTTCGTATAGATGGTCATAGCTTTATGGGTTGCTTTCATACTGCAAGTTATTTTTCCAATAATATCTGGGGCTAATATTCAGTAACAATTTTTATTACATTATAGAGATTCTAATATTTTGCCACTCATGATCAGACTGGTCTCTGTTATTTTAAAATGTACTCTTGGGTTATAGCATATAATTTAATACATGGGACTCTGCCAGGGAATTTATTTGGTTGTTTTTTTTTTTTTTTTTGTGACTCTTATTGTCCTTTCAGTATTAGTGGAAAATTGGTTAAGACTACATTGGATAAGGACTGCTGCTGTGGGTTAGTTGTGACTCAGTTCTTAATAGACATGGAACCTGGGTCAGTTTCCACCCATTTGAGACCAAGTGTCCTGTCTGTGAGATGGGCTACCTTCACCATACCCCTCACATTGTTGACAGTGTAGGTGGTGTGGCGTGAGAATCACTTAGAAACATGTAACACACAAGAAGAATTTAAATATGGGCTGCTGCTGTTATAATTATAAGATGTTTCCTTCTATTTTCTCTTTCCTATGTTAATGAAATACTAGCTAAGGAGAATATGTCATTTGGAGATTTAAAATTAGTAGATTAAAAAAACACCCCACTACACTTATAAGTGAAATTGCGCTATGTGTTGTGAGATCCATGTATGACATGTTGCATAAAAACAGAGAGTTTGTCCTTTAAAGGGACTCTGCTCACACTGTGAAGTGATGCTTTTCCTATTGTGAGATTTTCGTTGATAATAACTTCTTGACGGCTGATCGTTTTTGTTGTGGTTCTTATTATTGGATTTTGGGTGCTTCCTTGCTCTTTTGGTAGCGAAATGTCAGTGCCATTTGCATCGGAACACGAATGTTATATGTGTGAAAAATAGTAAACAGTGAAGAAAATAATCTATGCTTTTCAAAGGTAGAGAAAAACTAAAACATGGTTCAAACTTTCTTGACTCAGAATAGTCTTATGCCTCTTCCCTCTGAACTACTTTTTTCCTTTACATTGTTATTAGTTTTATTTATGAAAACTAGTTCTATAATTAGAGAATTTCAATCACACATTTAATGCTGCCAGGGAGAGTTATATTATAAAAATTTATTATGCTTGGAAAAATGGTGTTTATTAAATGAAATATTAATACTTGGAAATAAGTGCAACTAATAAAAAATTTCAAATCATTTAGGAATAACTTTTGTTAAAATTTGTTGATTATCATTTCAGAAAGCTTTCTATCTCTATTTACACACAGAAAACATTCATCGTATAGACTCAAAAGTATGTGTGTTTGTTTTGATGAATAAAATGTTTTTACAGCTCAGTTTTTTAATGTGAAAGTCTATTTGTAACTGCAAAGATTTTGCTTTATTCTTTAGCATTTATTGTTATCTACTGCCTAGTGTCTTTGAGACTCATTTTTTAATACTGATTTTTGCTGGAAGTAGTAATAAAAAATTAATAACATAGGATTATAAATCTTTCCTTTTTGCTTTCACATTTAGTAACTTGACCTATATTCATAATTAGGCAATGCTTTCCTGTGGGATAGTTGTTTTGTTTTTGTAATGACTTCATTTAAATTATCTTAATGCAAGCTATTTCTTAAAAACTCTTCTTCTAATGCTATGTAATCCATCCATACATATGCATTTGTACTTACATGACAATATTCTGGTGCTGGCATGTCGCCAGGCACCTGATAGTGTCCTCTGTGACACAGCTCCGGATTTATGCTGCCCCAGTCCCAGCCAGTGCACGACAGATGCAAAAGAGGAATAGACACAAATGAGAGCCTGGCTCAGAAGGAGCTTACTGAGGAGACAAGTCACTTTGTTAAGGGGAGACACTTCAGGTGTCAAAGCAATTAATCACTGTGGTTGGGGATACTGGGCATTTAACAAAAGTCTTGATTTAAATATAAGCAAAAAAACTTAAAAGTCAAAATACTGAGCATGTTGGTTTGAAGAAGGGTGGTTGGTGTACTATGTACTCTCAGTCACCTGTCATCTATAATCTCTGTTATCTCTCTCTCCATCATCTCTCTTTCTCTCTCACATCTATTTATCTACCATCCATCCATCATCTAACCATCTAGCTAACTATATTCCCAGCCATCTATCTGCCCTCCCCCACTTTCTCTCTCTCTCCCCACATACACACACACTCTCTCT